>CM035150.1:67066884-67361884 GCA_020205605.1 Panax ginseng
TTGTCACTACATAGTATTTTCCATTATCAGACAATAATTCATATTATCCTAATAATATTATTAGATAACATTATTGGCAATGTCTAGAAAGTTCTCGCATCTAAGGAGAGGTTTGGTCACCTAATTGCTTGCGCATGAAGGAGAAATTCTTATTAAAAGCCCCTTTCACAGAACCTGCACTCGTTGTTAATATTGTGATTCTATAATATTATTTGTGAATAATTAATTATTGATTTATATGATGAGGAAAATATTGATTTTATGTGGATATAGATGGAGAAAATTTTTAAAGTGACAATTGTTAAAAATTGATATTTCATCTTTTCTGATAAAATAATATTTTATTATATTATTATAATAGAATAATGATGGTATTTTTACAATGAATATGGGATATATGAGTATATGAAGAGAAAGAGTATTTTTTGTTGAATTAAATGATTAACACATGTTTTGTGTGTCGATGGACCTCATTTCTTGACTGAAATTTGATTACAGCACTCGTAAAATTGTCCAGATGTGGATTTTTGGTCAATTTACATTTGGAATTTTGAAAAACTTTCTTCTACAAAGTTATAGAGAATTGAATTTCCTATAAAAATTCGTGAGATTCGAATTTTCTGATAAAAGGGCTATTTATTATGAATTATTGAAGTTCCAAAGTTCTAGAATAATTGATTTTTGGAAGTTTTATTTATGTTTTAAAAGAAAAACGTTTTTTTAATGTTTGTGGACATCTTTAACATGTGCTAGATGGCTGAAATCAGATTTCAAAGTGGGCGTAGGAATTTGTTTTATATATAATATTATTATATTCAATTTTCTGCTCTGGTGTACTAAGCAATTTCCTATAAATAGGGTGCTTAGGTTAGAATTGAAAATCACACCAGAATTTGAAATCTTCTCTCTCTCTCTCTTTCTATATTATCGAGCGTATTCTTGTGAGTATTTTAGTACTTGAGTATTGCTATACGGTGCAAGTTCTTTCAGCACTATATTCAGTATTCCAGTCAGAAGTACTATTTTTGCGAGGTAAGGGATGTTATTTTATTCAAAAATGATATTATTTCTTCAATATCACTATGCCGAAATATTGGTTGGAAATTTTTTATCAAATTTGGAACTTTTTATGTCGGGGTTACTATTCATGAGTTACTATTCACAAGTTACTATTCACGAGTACTATTCACGAAGCATGATGATATTTTTTGTGAAATTTCTATATTTTGGTGTCGGAGTTACTATTCACGTATACGGCACTATTCACGTATACGGCACTATTCATGAATACGGTACTATTCACAGAAAAATTAAATTTTCTTTTCTGTATCCAAGATTGTCTATTATGATTCCTATCTTTGATTGGATCTATGTTTTGGTCTTCATTCTTGAATTTTACTCCACTTTGATTATTTATGAAGTATTTTTGAACTTGGATTGTTTAAAGTACGAATCCTTAATATTTATTCTTTTGTTTCACTGGATTCGTTTTCTTTAAAATATTTTTCATCATCCTCAGTCCTAAATGATGATATAACTAAATATCTTCGACCCGTAGTGCAAAGATGAATGATTTTATTATGAATATCTTTGGCCCGTAGTGCAAAGATGAGCAATATTTAGATGAACATGACCAATCGGAGAATATCTTTGGCCTGTGGTGCAAAAGATGAATATTTGATTTATGATGTATATTGATTGATGTTACTGGGGATAAAATATCGATGATGGACTTTTAAATTCATAGATGATAGTAGATTTCATTCTCTACTTAACTCTTCTAATGAATTGTTGTTTCACCGCAGATTGTTGATCTAAAACTTGTTGTCTATTGTATTCTATCAGATTTTTCCCTGTTGAAGACTAAGGATAATTTGTTGTACATTATCTTAGTCATAATATTCTTTACTGGGCTAGTTGAGCTCACCCTTTTTCTTTTTGTTCCATTTTCTTCTCAGGAGACGAGAATATAGCGGGAACTAGTCGGGGTGTGGAGTAATGGTTCAAGACAGTTGTTTTAGTAGTCCTCACTATATTGTAAAATAATGTATCAATAATTGTATGAGGACTTTATTTAGGTATGGATATTGTCTAGAAGACAATATTTGTATTTAAACTCACAGAATAAGTGTTGTCGTATTTTGCACGATAATTGTAATAATAAAGTTGTAGTTGTTTCTATACCATGTATTTGGCGACTCAGGATAGGTTGGGTGGATTAGACCTATTTTGGGGGCGTCACAGTTGGTATCAGAGCTATAAGTAAAGAGCCCCGAGCCTCTTGCTTTGGTGACTTCTGTTGATGGGGGATGCAAAGCGGACTCCCGTAGGGGACGCCTGCTCTAACGGTGGCAAGGTGATAAAATACCAATGTAAGGTGGTGACACGTTGGTGTCTGAGTCATGGTTGGTATCGAGCTTAGGGATATGATCTCTGGCGAGATTGGGGAATAGAACTAGGAGGAGAGACGAGTAAATCCTTCGCTAGTGTGTCCTACCCGAGCTTATTTGTTGGTCGGTTCATAATATAGGGTATTATGTAATTTGTTAATTTGTTAAATTAACCCTTGTTTTATAAGCGATGTTGACAATGTCGACTGAGAATGTTAACAGTGGAGTAAATGAGACCATGGAGACACCTTTGCTCACCAACGAGGAGAACGTGCAACAGGCTGGCAATGTTCCTCCTGTGAACAACACCACTAAGCAGATGACGAACGATGGTGGAAACACTGGCAACTCACGGATGGTCACCGCTAAGCAGTTTAAAGAGTTTGGACCGCTAGAGTTTTTGGGAAAGCCAGAACCACTTACGACAGAGACGTGGATAAAGCAGATCACTAAGATATTTGATGTCTTGGGATGCTCAGAGGAGCAAAAGGTTCCTTTCGCCACTTTCATGTTGCGATGAGAGGCAAATTATTGGTGGGAATCCGTAAAGCGTACTCAGCCTATCACACTGAAGATGTCATGGGAGAAGTTCCAAAAATTGTTCAACGACAAGTATTTTCCCGAAAGTATTCGTCACATGAAGGAGGTAGAGTTCATCAAGTCGGAGCAAAACAACATGAGCGTCAGATCATTTGTCGAAGCTAAGTTTGCTTAGAGTTGTCCCGATTTGCATCCCATTTGGTTGATAATGAGGAGAGAATGACGCGAATGTTTCTGCGAGGTTTGAAACCCAAAATACGTCAATACCTCATTTCTCACAAAATTTGTTTATATTCAGATGTTGTGAATAGGGCTCAGTTATTGCAGCGCGATAATGAGTCGGCTCAACTGAAGAATAACGACCAACAACTCGATGATAATCGTACCGGTGGTAACGGTCATCGAAACAATGATAACAATCGTGGAGGAAATTATCATGCCAGAAATGGTAACCACTTCGGTGGTAATCATGGTCAAGATAATAGAAAAGGTGAGTCAAGTGGAACTTTCAAAAAGAGAAGATTCAAAAATGACGGGAAGACGTCGGCACCAACACCAGCAACGAATTCTAGGGGAGGAGAAAGACCGCCAATTAGATGCTACAGATGCGGAGAAGAGGGACACATAAGTCCAAACTATTCACAAACTTATAGGGTATGTTTTAGTTGTGGAAAGGACAGTCATATAGCTCGAGATTGTCCTGTAGCGAAACCAAGTCCAGCGGGGATGGTGACTCCAAAGGTTGTCCCAGACAAGTCAAAGTCATCGGTTCTTGAAGGAGCGTTTTTCGTGACTTCTCAAAAAGAGAGTAACCCGAACGAAGTTAGCACGGGTTAGTTAATTATAAATTTTTGCGAAGTTATACCTTATTAGATACCGGTTCTACCCATTCATTTATCTCTCCTGCTTATACTCAACGTTTAAACTTGACTCTGGAGAAAATTAGACTTTGAGTTATTTGTTGAAACTCCGTTAGGAGAAACTTTCGTTACATCCGTTGTTTATAAATCTTGTTTGATCCAAGTTGGCACCATCACATTACCTGTTGACCTTATTTCTTTAAAAATTCTTTCATTTGATGTGACCTTAGTGATTGATTGGTCAACCACTCATCATGCTAAAATTGATTGCTTTCGTAAGGTTATTAGTTTTCATATTCTTAACCAACCTGTTGTACGAATTCAAGCAACCAAACCATTGAAGTCAAACACTTTCATATCAAGACATAAAGTCATTCGTTTATTGAAAAACGGATGTTAAGTTTTCTTAGCCCATGTTATGGACTTGAACAAAAATACGTCAGATTTGAATGATATTTCTATTGTTAGAAAATTTCGATGTATTTCTCAAGAATTTCTGGCCTACCCCTGTAGGCGTGATATTGAATTTTGTATCGACTTTGAACCCTAAGACAAAACCCATTTCTAAAATCTCATATAGAATGGCTCCTATTGAACTTCGGAGTTAAAACCTAACTACGAGAGTTGGTACCTTAGCCTCTATCTGGTGACTTCCTTTGTGGAATGCACCAAACCAAACTCTCTGTAGGGGGCGTCATATTAGTATGCGGTGGTAAATCGATAGGTGCCATTGTGACGTGCTATCCAAGATTGGGATATGAGTCACAGTTGAGAGCAACCTAAGTCATTAATCGAAATAAGTAGCTTTCTAGGCTTAGCTGGTTACTATCAGAGATTCGTGGAAGGATTTTATCGAATCGATACTCTATTAACTCAGCTGACTCGAAAACATACAAAATTCGAATGGAGCAAGGAATGTGGGAAGAGCTTCGAAGAACTCAAGAGGAGACTCATTTTGGCACATGTTCTGACCATACCATCCTGAAAAAGCGAACGTGGTAGCTGGCGTGTTGAGTAAAGGATCGTATACGAGTACGAGTGCGATATTATCAAAGACCCATGTCATATAACTTACAAATGATAGACATAGAGTGAAAGACTCTAGGGACTCACGTGATGATATACGAGTAGAACCGACTTTAATCGATAAAGTTAAAACCGTTCAAGCTACTCACCGGAGCTGATTAATATGAAGAAGGAGGTACAAGAAGTTGTTATTCCAAAAGCGAGAATCGACGATATGAGGAAAGCTCAAACCTTTGATTTATTAGTCAATTTGAGATTCTCGATCAAGTAGGAACTGTGGCCTTTAGACACATTTTTACCGCCAAGTATCACGCGTGTTCATAACATTTTTGGTGTTTCGATGTTACGTAAATATGTGGACGACCCGAACCATATTATTGACTTAGAACCAGACGAGATAGTAGAAGATTTAACGTACGAGGAGGTACCATTCAAGATCTTGGATAGGAAGGAGCATGTCCTACGTACGTCAATTTCGAGGACGAAATTTCATAAGGAGGGGAGGTTGTAAGACTCCAACTTTTTATAAATAAAGATTTAATTTCTCTAATTATTATTTTGAAATAGTAAGGGTTGAATTGATTAATGTGGTTAGTTATGGGTAAAATGCGTAAATATTTTAAAATAAGCAGGTGGTTATAAAATATTCATTATTGTTTGAGAATATTCGTTTGGTCGTGGAATATTCTTGTTTGTGGGAATATTAAATGCGACGTAGGCGTACCTTTGTGTGGTCCCCATAACAAAAGCGATTGGATGAAGAAAACGACAAGTATAGGTTGTTTATAAATAACTTGGCGTAGTTATTCTGAAGTAATCTCGTTCGAATACCGGTGGTTAAAACACAAAGATACGCATTATCGCACAAGAGCTTTTGCAGTATTGCACCAATTATTGATTCTTACGTAAGAAGGCACTACTCAATAATTATTACGGTAATTCTTTATTCAATTATTTTATTTTATTGATTCAATAATTTCTACGTTGATATTTTATATTACCGTTGTTTCAATAATTGTCACTACACAATTTTCCATTATCTAGACAATAATTCATATTATCTGAATAATATTATTAGATAACATTATTGGCAATGTCTAGAAAGTTACTGCCTAAGGAGAGGTTTGGTCACCTAATTGCGCGCCAAGAAGGAGAAATTCTTATTGAAAGCCCCTTTCCTGAGGAGGCGCCTTTTCGTTATCAATATTGTGATTCTCATAATATTATTTATGAATAATTAATTATTAATTTATATGATGAGGAAAATATTGATTTTATGTGGATATAGATGGAGAAAATATTTTATTATATTATTATAATAGAATAATGATGATATTTTTATAATGAATGTAGGATATATGAGTATATGAGGAGAAAGAGTATTTTTGTTGCATTAATTAATTAACACATGTTTTGTGTGTCGATGGACCTCATTTCTTGACTGAAATTTGATTATAGCTTGTAAAATTGTCCGTATGTGGATTTCAGTCAATTTTTGTTTAGAATTTAGAAAAACTTTCTTCTGCAAAGTTGTAGAGAATTGAATTTCCTATAAAAAGTCGAGAGATTCGAATTTTCTGATAAAAGGACTATTTATTATGAATTATTGAAGTTCTGAAGTTCCAGAATAATTAATTTTTGGAAGTTTTATTTATGTTTTAAAAGAAAAACGTTTTTTTAATGTTTGTGGACATCTTTAACATGTGCTAGATGGCTGAAATCAGATTTCAAAGTGGGCATAGGAATTTGTTTTATATATAATATTATTATATTCAATTTTCTACTCTGGTATTCTAAGCAATTTCCTATAAATAGGGTGCTTAGGTTAAAATTGAAAATCACACCAGAAACTGAAATCTTCTCTCTCTTTCTCTCTCTATATTATCGAGCGTATTCTTGTGAGTATTTTAGTACTTGAGTATTACTATATGGTGCAAGTTCTTTCAGCACTATATCCAGTATTCCAGTCAGAAGTACTGTTTTTGCGAGGTAAGGGATGTTATTTTATTCGAAAATGATATTATTTCTTCAATATCATTATGCCGAAATATTGGTTGGAAATCTTTTATCAAATTTGGAACTTTTCATGTCGGGGTTACTATTCATGAGTTACTATTCACGAGTTACTATTCACGAGTATTATTCACGAAGCATGATGATGTTTTTTGTGAAATTTCTATCTTTTGGTGTCAGAGTTACTATTCACGTATACGACACTATTCACGTATACGACACTATTCACGTATATGGCACTATTCACAGAAAAATTAAATTTTCTTTTCTGTATCCAAGATTGTCTGTTATGATTCCTATCTTTGATTGGATCTATGTTTTGGTCTTCATTCTTGAATTTTACTCCACTCTGACAATTTATGAAGTATTTTTGAACTTGGATTGTTTAAAGTACAAATCCTTAATATTTATTCTTTTGTTTCACTGGATTCGTTTTCTTTAAAATATTTTTCATCATCCTCAGTCCTAAATGATGATATAACTGAATATCTTCGGCCCGTAGTGCAAAGATGAATGATTTTATGATGAATATCTTTGGCCCATAGTGCAAAGATGAACAGGTGTTTAGATGAACATGACCAACTGGAGAATATCTTTGGCCTGTAGTGCAAAGATGAATATTTGATTTATGATGTATATTCATTGATGTTACAGGGATAAAATATCGATGATGGACTTTTAAATTCATAGATGATAGTAGATTTCATTCTCTACTTAACTCTTCTAATGAATTGTTGTTTCATTGCAGATTGTTGATCTAAAACTTGTTGTCTATTGTATTCTACCAGATTTTTCCCTGTTGAAGACTAAGGATAATTTGTTGTACATTATCTTAGGCATATTATTCTTTACTGGGCTAGTTGAGCTCACCCTTTTCCTTTTTGTTCCATTTTCTTCTCAGGAGACGAGAATATAGCGGGAACTAGTCGAGGTGTGGAGTAATGGTTCAAGACAGTTATTTTAGTGGTCCTCACTATTTTGTAAAATAGTGTATCAATAATTGTATGAGGACTTTATTTGGGTATGGATATTGTCTAGAAGACAATATTTGTATTTAAACTCACAGCATAAATGTTGTTGTATTTTGCACGACAATTGTAATAATAAAGTTGTAGTTGTTTCTGTACCATGTATTTGGCGACTCGGAATAGGTTGGGTGGATTGGACCTATTTTGGGAGCGTCACACCAGGTCCGGCGTAGAACGCACAGACAAGATTTTCCAACAGAATGATAAAGAATGGAACAACAAAAGAATTTCACCAAGTATAGGGTAGCTCACAGCGTATCTGAGTTATTCAAATGTAATAATAAAGAATTGAATAACAGAAGTTCTCTTCATGGATAAGAAAGAAATAATACTCCCTACGAGTACAACAAATAATATTCCCTACCTTAATAAAAACTGGATACTGGAATAGTGAGGTAGCAGACTTCTCTTCTTCTTTCTCTCTATAATTTCTCTCTATAATAATTACTCTAAAGCTTTTGTGAATTGGTGAGAAATGAAGGAAGAATGAGCTTCTATTTATAGGAAAATAGAGTTTCGATAATTGCACGTTTTGGGGCTCGAAATATTACAGTATAATACCTTCCTCTTTTTCTTCATTTTTAATATAGTCCTGCAAGTATTATCAAACTTGCACCAACTCCCCTAATAGTAAATAATGTGAATCAATAGTAAATCATGTGACTCAATAGTTCTAATCATGTGATAAAAACAATTACAGTATAGTACCTCTATTTTTAACTTAGTCATGCAAGTATTATCAATTTTGCACCAACTCCCCTAATAGTACAAGAATGTGATTCAATAGTACACACATGTGAACAAATAGTTATATGAGCATGTGAATTAGTAGCAATTAATTGCTCATTTATCCGATAAATTACCCGATTTATCAATATAACCCCCAGCATCAATTATCATCGGAATAGATGTCGATTTTCACTAACACAAACAATTCCAACATAATGAAACTATTTTTATCAACAATATAAATTTTGAAATTTTGAAGTTTGACTTTTCCCGAAAAAGTAAACTGTTGACTTTTTGACCAAATAGTGAATCCCAAAAAATTTTGTGTTTATAGACTATTTTTACTAATTTCATCGTTCCGGACTCAAATATCACGTCCGCGTCTCCAAATTCAACTTCGAACACAACTTTAATTTTAATAACATTCATCATTAATATTATAACTCACAATATTTAACAACCAGGTCGTTCCCAGGAAAGAGGGGGCTTTCCGATAAGGATTTCTCCTTATTGGCCGCAATTAAGTGACCAAACCTCTCCTTGATGTAACTTCTAGACATTGTCAATATTGTAAATAATAATATGAATAACTTTGTCGTCTCAATTATTGATTTAATAATATAACATATTATGCAGATGATATCGTGACAATAATTGAATCAATAATATGAGAGATATGATGCGTTAAATTATCGTAGCAATAATTGAGTATAAGCGAGTGACTTCTCACGTAAGCATCAATAATTAATACCGGTGTCTACTATGCAACCACGCCAGACATCGCACTTTTTACTACCGAGTAGTTCAACAGCTTTTAACGGTAACACTTCCACCGTTATTTTTATAAAAGATAATTACATGGTTTTCTAACTACGACAATACTTCCGTTAGGGGGTCCACTAATGATTGTGCCGCTCATTTAATATTCCCCGACAAAAAGAATATTCCCCGACCAATCGAATATTTTATAACAACTTGCATACTTTGAAAAATTTATAAATACTACCCACAACTATAACATTATATCAAATCCACACCATAATATTCAAAAAAATATTTTGATAAATTTAAATCTTTATTCATAAAATTTGGGGTTTCACAATCTCCTCTCCTTATGAAATTTCGCCCTCAAAATTTACGTACGCACTTGATATGCCAAAGAAGTGAGGATACCTTGACTTCATTTCAGATTCTAACTCTTGAGGTATAACCTTTGAGTGTTGAATACGATCCTTCTTATCCAAGATTTTAACACGTATCTCCTCATACGTTAAATCTTCTGCTATATCATCTAGTTCTAATTTAATAATATGGTTCAGGTCGTCCACATATTTACGTAGCATCGATACGTGAAAAACATTATAAACTCGCGACATACTTGGCGGTAAAACGAGTCTATAGGCCACAGTTCCTACTCGATCGAGGATTTCAAATGGGCCAATTAAATCGAGGGTTGAGATTTCCTCTCTTCGTCGATTCTTGCTTCTAGAATAACGCCCTCTTAAACCTTCTTCATTCATCAGCCAAGGGTGTGTAGCTTGAGCGGATTTAACTTTATCAATTAAAGTCAATTCTAATCGATATTCGTTATCTTCACGTGGGTTCCTAGAGTCTTTAACTCTATCTTCATCATTTGTAAGTCGCATTTAAATGGGTCTTTGTGTTAACAACATCGCACTCATAAACGCATACGATCTTCTACTCAACGCGTTAACCAACCACGTTCGCTTTTCCACGATGGTATTGAATGGTACGATCGCAATCTTCAACAGCTCGAGCCAACGTCTTTGGCGCATGTTACGTTCATTTTAGTTGAAGAAATATTTGAGGGTTTTAGAAATGGGTTTTGTACTGGGGTCAATACAAAATTCGATTTCACGCTCTAGGGGTAGGCTAAGAAGTCTTCAAGAATACGTAAGGAAATTTATTAACAATAGAAATATCATTCAAAACTGTGACTCTCATCCAAGACTTCGGTAACACGTCACATTGATACCTATCAACTTGCCATCTTTATTCACAGCGTCGCCTACAGAAAGTCTGGCTTCGGTGCATTCCACACAAGGAAGTCAACAACGAAAGAACCGGGGCTCTTTATTTATGGCTTGATATGACCATGATTGACTTTAGTGATTTGGTTGCTTGAATTCGCATAAGAGGTTGGTTAGGAATATGAAAGCTAACAACCTTACGCAAAGCATGATGAGTAGTTAACCAATCGATTCCTAAAATCACATCAACGGCAAGTATTTTCAAAGAGATACGATTGACAGGTAACGTGAAAGTGTTGATTTGAACAAGATTTATAAATAGTGGAGGTAATGAAGGTTTCTCCCAACTGAGTTTCAATAAATAAAACAAAATCTAACTTCTCCGGAGTTAAATTCAAACATTGAACACAACTAGGTGAAATAAAAAAGTGAGAAGAACCCAAGATTCAACACTTGTATATAGACATCGCAAGAGTTTATGACTAACATACCCGTGATAATTTTATTCAAGTTCCTCGTCACGAAAAAAAAAAATGCTCTCTTAAACTACTGGCTTTTTGGTTTGTCTCGGACATCCTTTGGCATCACTATCCCAAATGGAATTGACTTCACCATACGACAAAATCGAGCTAGGTGACCTTCTCTTCCGCAATTAAAACACGCTTTGGATTCCTACGTACAGTTTGGACGGATGTGTCCCTCCTGTCTGCATTTGAAACATACGACCAGTGTTCGTTCTTCTTCCTTTGAAACGGGTGCTTGGTGCCGACGTCTTCACGTCATTGTTGAATCTTTTCTTCTTGAAATGTCCATTTTTATTGTTTTGGCCATGATTACCACCGAAATGGTTACCATTCATGGCATGATAATTTCCCCCACGATGGTTATCATTGTTCCGATGGTCGTTGCCACCGGTACGATTACTATCATGTTGTTGGTCGTTGCCTTTTGGTTGTGTTGACTCATTATCACGTTCTAATAACTGAGCCCTATTCACCACATCTGAATATAAACAAAGTTTGTGAAAAATAAGGTATTGACGTATATTGGGTTTCAAACCTCTTAAAAACATTCGCGCCATTCGTTCCTCATTATCGACCAAATGGGATATAAACCGAGACAACTCGGCAAACTTAGCCTCGTACTGCGACACGGTCATATTATTTTTCTCCAGCTTGATGAACTCCACCTCCTTCATGTGACGAATACTTTTGGGAAAGTACTTGTCGTTGAATAGCTCTTGGAACTTCCCCCAAGACATCTTGAGTGCGTCAGTCTGGGTGCATTTTATAGATTCCCACAAGTAATATGCCTCTTCACGCAACATAAAGGTGGCAAAAGGAACCTTTTGCTCCTCTGAGCATCCCAAGACATTAAATATCTTGGTGATCTGCTTTAACCATGTCTCCGCCTTAAGTAGTTCTGGCTTTCCCAAAAAGTCCGGTGGTCCCAACTCCTTGAACTGCTTAGCGGTGACCAACCGTGGGTTGCCATTGTTTCCTCCTGCATTATGAACAGGAGTCTCTCTCGTCTGATGTTGCATGAATTCTAAAAAGCTCCTAAACGTACTGTTGTTCATCATTTGGTCAGTGTTGTTATTTACAGGAGGATTATAGCCATCCTGTTGCACATTGTCCTGATTATTGATCAATGGAGACTCAACGGTCTCCTGTGCTCCATTGCTATTCTCAACATTCTCGGATGTCATTTTCAAATCTCGCCACAAAACAAGGGTTAATTAACATATCATATATTATCCCTATACTCTGGAATCGAAACAAATTAAATATCAAATAAACTTAGGTAGGTCATACTAGTGAAGGAATTCCCCGCCTCCCTCCTAGTTCTTATCTCACATCTCACCCGGGGATCATATCCTAAGCTTTGATACCAAACCGTGGCGCCCCAAAAATGTGAATACTTAACCTATTCTCGAGTCAATCAAATACATGGTACAAAATACAAATATAACTTAATTATACAACTGTCGTGTAAAGTACGACAAACATAAGTTGTGAGTTTTAATACAAATATTGTCCTCTAGACAATATACAAACTCAAATTAAATATTATTACATTTATTTTCCACTATTTCACCGAATAGTGAGGACTACTAATGCTATATCATCCGTCCGCTCACTCCATTCCCAGACTAGTCCTCGCTACGTTCTCATTTCTGAAGAGAACAATAAAAGTAAAAGGGTGAGCTCAACTAGCCCAAAGAAATATTATAACTAAGATAATGCGTATATTATCGTTAGCCTTCAACAGTGTTAAACTGATACAATATAGCAACCATCAAGTTTAACTGCAGCGGAACAGGAAATCCATTAAAAGAGTCAAGTAGAGAATAAAATCTACTATCTTTTATGATTTAAAAGGTTTTTCATCACTTTTATCCCTGGGACTCAGCTTAATAAATAATCCACATCATCGAGTCACCCCTGCACTACGGCAAAGGATATTCTTTAGTATCACGAACACAACTATCCATGCACTACGGGCCAAGAATATTTGTGTATTCAATAATGGTCATGATCATGCCAACAACTGTCCATCAATGCACTACGGGCCAATGAGGACTTTTTCCACATCATTTGTAACATTACAGTCATGATTACAATCAATAATCCTCAGTTATAATCATACCAAGTCCATCTATGCACTATAGGCCACAAATGACTTTCAACAAAATATAAACATGAAGATGATGACAATGATATAAGAATTCAATAAAACAAGTTCAAGAATTAATTTATCCAGGAACTAATAACGTCTAAATTGTCAACATGATACTGCTTTGTAGAGTAAAATTCAAGAATGCTCAGAAGAATATTTCCATGAAAAGATACTGGATGAAGCGCAAATATCATAGATATTCCACTAATTTCATGGAGTATAGAAGCCAAACTTTAACCAACTGAGTATAATAAGGAATGGAATAAAAAAAAGAAATCACCAGGCATGCGATAGACCGCACATGCAGGTTATTCTAACAGAATAATAAATAACGGAATCAGGTCCGGCGTAAAACGCACAAACAGGATATTCCAACAAAATAATAAAGACGGAATCATGTCCGACGTAAAATGCAGAGACAGGATATTCCAACAGAATAATAAAGACGGAATCAGGTTCGGCGTAAAACACACAGACAGGATATTCCAATAGAATAATAAAGATGAGAATCCAGTCCTGCCAGAGAACGCATGCATGAGCGAGGATGTTCCAAATGAATGATAAAGAATGGAACAATGTAAGAATTTCACCAAGTATAGGTAGCCCACAGATACTGAGTTATTCCAATGTAATAATAAAGAATGGAATAACGAAGTTCTCTTCATGGATAAGAAAGAAATAATACTCCCTACGAGTACAACAAATAATATTCCCTACCTTAAAAAAAAAGCGGATAATTGGAATAGTGAGGTAGCAGACTTCTCTTCTTCTTTCTCTATAATTTCTCTCTATAATAATTACTCTAAAGCTTTTGTGAATTGGTGAGAAATGAAGGAAGAATGAGCTTCTATTTATAGGAAAATAGAGTTTCGATAATTGCACGCTTTGGGGCTCAAATATTACAAAGATAATACCTTCCTCTTTTTCTTCATTTTAATATAGTCCTACAAGTATTATCAAACTTGCACCAACTCCCCTAATAGTAAATAATGTGAATCAATAGTAAATCATGTGACTCAATAGTTCTAATCATGTGATAAAAACAATTACAGTATAGGTACTCTATTTTTAACTTAGTCATGCAAGTATTATCAATTTTGCACCAACTCCCCTAATAGTACAAGAATGTGATTCAATAGTACACACATGTGAACAAATAGTTATATAAGCATGTGAATTAGTAGCAATTAATTGCTCATTTATCCGATAAATTACCCGATTTATCAATATAACCCCAAAGATCAATTATCATCTAATAGATGTCGATTTTCACTAACACAAACAATTCCAACATAATGAAACTATTTTTATCAACAATATAAATTTTGAAATTTTGAAGTTTGACTTTTCCCGAAAAAGTAAACTGTTGACTTTTTGACCAAATAGTGAATCCCGAAAAATTTTGTGTTTATAGACTATTTTTACTAATTTCATCGTTCCGGACTCAAATATCACGTCCGCGCCTCCAAATTCAACTTCGAACACAACTTTAATTTTAATAACATTCATCATTAATATTATAACTCACAATATTTAACAACCAGGTCGTTCCCAGGAAAGAGGGGGCTTTCCGATAAGGATTTCTCCTTATTGGCGCGCAATTAAGTGACCAAACCTCTCCTTGACAAAACTTCTAGACATTGTCAATATTGTAAATAATAATATGAATAACTTTGTCGTCTCAATTATTGATTTAATAATATAACATATTATGCAGATGATACTGTGACAATAATTGAATCAATAATATGAGAGATATGATGCAGCAATTACTGTAGCAATAATTGAGTATAACTGAGTGACTTCTCACGTAAGCATCAATAATTAATACTGCAGTGTACTACTTATGCAACCACGCCAGACATCGTACTTTTTACTACCGAGGAGTAGTTCAACAGCTTTTAACGGTGAATACTTCCACCGTTATTTTTATAAAAGATAATTACGCTGCTTTCTAACTACGACAATACTTCCGTTAGGGGTCCACCAATGATTGTGCTGTCATTGCATAAATATTCCCCGATAAAAAGAATATTCCCCACCAATCAAATATTTTATAACAACTTGCATACTTTGAAAAATTTATAAATACTACCCACAACTATAACATTATATCAAATCCACACCATAATATTCAAAAAAATATTTTGATAAATTTAAATCTTTATTCATAAAATCTGGGGTTTCACAGTGTACTTGTGTTCATTGCTGCTAAATCTTTTCCTGAGGTAGTAGATAGCTCGCTCTTGGCCTCTATCGTCTTTTTGTCCCAGCATGCAGCCCATGGCATTGTCACTTATGGACAGGTACATGAACATGGGAACATTATCCCTGGGTGGTACCAATACAAGAGCTTTGACTAGCTGCTCTTTAATTGTAAGGAAGGCCTTTTGGCACTCATCATTCCATTTCATGGATGAGTTCTTCCTTAATAATTTGAAAATAGGCTCACAGGTTGCTGTGAGTTGGGCAATGAACCTGCTAATGAAGTTGATTCTTCCCAAAAATCCTCGTATTTCCTTCTCTGTCTGAGGAATGGGCATTTTCGTGATGGCCTGGATTTTGGTGGGATCCAGTTCAATCCTCTTGTAGCTGACTAAGAATCCTAGGAACTTACCTGATTTAACGCCAAAGGCACACTTGGCTGGATTCAACTTCAAGTTGTACTTACGCAACCTGTTGAAGAGCTTTCTAAGATGGTCTAGGTGGTCTTACTCCCCTCGGGACTTGACAATGATGTCATCCACACAGATCTCTATCTCTTTATGCATTAAATAGTGGAAAAGAGCCATCATGGCTCGCTGATAGGTAGCTCTGGCATTGATGAGGCCGAATGACAACCGTCTATAGCAAAAGGTTCCCCAAGGAGTGATGAATGCAGTTTTCTCACGATCATCTTCAGCAACCATAATCTGATGATACCCCGCGAAGCAATCAGCAAATGAGTACATGTCGTATTGAGCAGTATGGTCAATGAGAATGTGGATAAATGGCACGGAAAAGTTATCCTTAAGGCAAGCTTTATTTAGATACCGGTAATCCACGCAAACTTGCACCTTTCCTCCTGGTTTAGGCACGGGGACTATGTGGGATAGCCATTCAGGGTATATGGACACCATGATGATGTCGGCTTGAAATTGTTTTACAATTTCTTCTTTAACTTTTAAACTCCGCTCTGGCTTCAATCGCTGAGCTTCTGCCTGACTGGCTTGAATCCCTCTTTAATGGGAAGGTGATGAATGACACTGTCAGTGAAAAAACTCACCATGTCTTCATGAGACCATGCAAACACATCCTGGAATTGGGTTAATAGGGTAACCATGCCATTCCTTTGGTTTGGAGTGAAGTCTGTACTAATCTGGATTAGTTTAGGGCTTTCTAAGGTTCCAAGATTGAACGAAGTGTTTTGATCAAGGTTTTGTTTAGGTTTGTCTTCGACCCATTCTTTGATCTCCTGAGGTATCTCAATGTCCTCTTGTATTTCCATCAAGTCTGAGTCCAACTTTTCATCAAAGTTACAATCCTTGTGGAGAAAAGGCACCTTATAAGCAAGTATAGGCACATCTAAATTCAAAGTCCTGAAACAAAATATGCTTTCACTTAATATATATGAAATTGTTCAATCATACAAAGTGTTAGCATGTACTGACAAAAAAACTGTTAATACTGTTCAGAAAAGTACGCAGTTATTATTATCTATAGGGCAGAAGGATTTTCTACCCGTTTTACCCTTGTCGATCAATGAAATGAGTGTTGCTCCAATTGTCAAGGCTGAAGTCCTGATGGACTGCAATAATGGAGGGGCTATAATCGTCCTCCTTCTCCCGAATGATGACCATTACGTCTGGACAATCATCGTCTAGGGTGTATCTATTTGTGTGATCATCATAGACAATGATGCGTATGTTTGACATCATCCTGGCGATGTCTTGTTTACGTCTCTATTCCTCTTCTTCCACTTTGGGATCTGGAACCAGGACTTCTTTCCCCTTTACCGGTATCGGTTTAGGAAATAACATAGCCATTGCATGGGCAGGCACCTTTACCGGAGACCGTACAAGCTCTGGAGTTGTAGGTGGAGATAATCGTCGTGTGGCTGAAGCTTAAGGAATCTGTTTGTGCTTATTAGGATTCCTACGAATGGAACTAGCAGTATTGCCTAGTCTGGTTGTCCTTGTTTAACTGAGAACTTGAATGGGACGCTTGATGCCCTGATGATCATTGCCTAACCCTTTTCCAGGTTGATAACCCAATGACATCATTTCTTGAGTGGCCGACATTACTTCGACAGAAATCTGGGGTATGAGAGGTGGCACCCCAACAGGATGGTATTGAGTGTTGCTCACCTCCAGGGTATGAAAACTTACCGGCTCAACTTCTGAATTGAAGCTGATGAGTGGTATGTCACCTTGTTCAGGACATTCCGGCTCAGCACTGATAGTGACTAGGTTGTTGTTGATAATGTATTTAAGTTGTTAATGAAGGGTGGAGGGGACGGCCCCGACCATATGAATCAACGGTCTTCCCAAGATCAGGTTGTATCATGTATCTATTTTGAGCACGTGAAAAGATATGCAGAATATATATGGACCAATCTCCACGAGCAGTTCAATCTCTCCGACAGTGTTTCGTCGGGATCCGTCGAAAGCTTTAATGATTGTATGTCTTCTTCGGATTTTGTTGAGACTGATATTCATCTTCACCAAAGTGGCATAAGGACAGATATTCAAAGATGACCCTCCATCTATCAAAACTCCTCCC
Organism: Panax ginseng; assembly: GCA_020205605.1. Classification (NCBI taxonomy): domain Eukaryota; kingdom Viridiplantae; phylum Streptophyta; class Magnoliopsida; order Apiales; family Araliaceae; genus Panax; species Panax ginseng. The sequence goes on from CM035150.1 coordinate 67,084,902, forward strand.
ACCATGTATCCGGAAGATAAAACCGCTATTGCAACGGCTTACAATGGCCGGTCCCTTCGGGAGGTATATCGTCATCAGTGAAAGATATCACATTGTTGTTAAAAATGTGATCCACCAGGTGCTGGAATTTCTCAACATCTATTGACTTAGGTAGTTGGGCTTCTTCCAAAACCCTGAGCAATACCTTCCTGTGATCTTCGGAAGAGAAAACCAAGTCCAGTATGGAAATTTGATGTGGAGCTTCTCTTAAGCTTAAAACTACCTTGGCTTCATTATGGCTCATAGTACGGAGAAATTCTTCCACTTTTTCAATGGGAATCTTCCCCTTTAACTTGATGGTAGGCTTCATCACCCGTTAGGGAAGATACAGTGGATTATCCTTCGGCACTGCAGTAGTTATGTGAGATGTGGATCCTTCAACCTCTCCATAATTCCATGGAACTTTCTATAGGCTGACAACATGATATTGTGGTATACATGGCAAGATAATTGGCTTTGGTGCAGTCACTTGCAAAGGATTGTCAACACCCTTGAGTTGAATTGGTTGGATTATATGTTAGGGAGTAGCTGCATCTGTCTCAGAAAATATGACTGCTACGACTTCCTTCCACTTTGTAGGAAACGCGTCCCCACTCTCTAGTACTACATCATCATCGTCTGTCATCTGCAGGACACCGCTGTCAATTAAATTTTGAATAAGGTGGTGAAGTGCCCAGCATTCTTCTATGCTGTGACTGCGAGATTCGGAGTGATACTGACACACTCCATTGAAATCAAATTGTCTTGAACGCGGGCTGATTGGAGGTAGCAGAGTTGTGATTCTTCCTTCATTTATCAGCATCTGTAGTATTTCTTCCATCAGTTGGCCTAGGTATGTAAATTCCCTTTTGTTGGCAAAATCCCGACGGGCTTTGGCATTTGCTCTTTTGGAAATTTTATCCTCCAGTGTTTCCATTTCTGGAGTACGCGGTGGAGTGTTGGTAACAAGAGGAAGGAGACTGGCATGCTCCTGACTAAATAATTGGCATGTGAATTGGTGCTGATAGACTACCAATTCTGCCAATTGGTTAACTTGCTCACGCAGAGCATTCATTTTTCGTTCCATCTTATACTAGAACTGAGCAAAATCCCATTTATCAGCACCATCCGTGCTGGTCTGGGAAGGTCCACCATTAAAATTAGAACTCTGTCCACTTCTCCAATTAATCATATTGACCTCTTCTTCTTTGCGTTGAGGAAGAGGGTTGTCTTGCACATGGGGTTGATCGGGCTTGGTGACCACGATCTCACCATTATCAATCAAATCCCGGATCTTGTGTTTCAAGGCCCAGCAATCTTGAGTATCATGTCCCGGAGCTCTAGCATGATAAGCACATTTTCGACTAGCATTGAAACCCTTCCCATTTGGGTTTGTTGGTGGAAGAAGGTGAGTAATTTTCTTTTGAGTGGTCAAGAACACCCCAAATCCCGGTACTTCATTTCCTCAAGATTTGGTGTTCACTTAATCAAAACATTCATTTCTAACTACCCAATTATAATAAATTTGAATAATAAAACCTCGCCCATACATGATTAAACTTAAATAAAAATCTCCCAAAGTTATCTAACCTTTAACAACAATCATTCAAATGCGAAAAATAAATAAACTTCATTACAATCTTTAAACCAAAGTCTAATAATAATACTATCAAATCTATTACAAGTCTTCAAGATTTGTTCATCTTTCCTTTTCCTTTATCGGTGCTAGGTACGCCACCGCTTCAACTTTAGTCAGTAAGAAATTTTACAGTGCAAGAGTGAGCAAACAAGGCCCACTTGAAATAACAATAAATAAATCTTTAAACTTTTACATCAATTGCCAATATTAGGCTCAATAGAATCGAACAATATATTCTATTAACTTTTGAAAATTATAACATTCACCGAGGGTCTAATGACCACGAAATCATGTCCACAAAGCTATAAGTAATCTTTCAACTTTAACTTTAATAAATATAAGACTATAAGGACTCCAATGCATTTGGGGGATCAACCCTTCGCATAAAATGTATTGTGCATAACCATTTCAACGCTAAGCGTAAACCTCTATTAAAAGAGTTGTTCATCTCAAAGATTTAGAATACAAGTCCGCACTAAAGTAAGTTTGGTTTGGATAAGCTTTCAAGGAAATTTGAATTTAACGAACATCAACTAAGGAGTAGTTGAATAAGACCAACAACACTATACTATAGAATAATAGTGATTGAATCAATCATAGTAATTAAAGTCATGCATTAGGAATAATCTAATAGCATACAATTTGAATAAATATAAAGATACCTTGCTTGAACAATACTAAGCCAAGGTTAATTAGATTTAATACTAAACATGCATGGCAATTCAGCTTATGCATGTTAATCAATAATTGAAATACAAGAATAACTTGTTCAACATCAAACCAAAGTTTAGACCACTTACATCATTATAAGATAATCGAATTGAAAACAATAATTAGCTCAATAAGACAAAGGATTAGAAAACTTGCTCAATTATAAAATAGAGTTAGAAAAACTTGCACAATGAAGTTTTGAGTTAGAGAACTTGCCTTTAGCACAAGCTAAACCCTTACCACTTGAATTAATACCCTATACATATGCCATATTGACATAGTTAGTCATTACCAACATTGTATATTTATATAAACAAATATATTCATCATATGGGTTAAATTACCCATTCACATAATCAACTATGTTACAAGTAGGTAACACTTAATAACATGATCATTCATAGTTTAATACTACCAAATTATCATTTAACATTACTATTATTAACACATAACATTTATTTTCAAAGTTTGTAATTAAACAAAACTCGTCGTAACATTCTCGCTAACTCATCAATCAAGGCAAGGCTACAGCTTACATCATGTTCAGTTCACAATGCAAGGCCAAGTCATAGGCATGGGTCACAGGCCATTGGTCATGGTATCATAATATGGGCCAGAGATTTGTATCATTGGTCACAAGCAGCAGAGAGTCCGTAATCCGACGAAATTTCTCAAGAACAAAGATGAACAAAAAGCCAAATCGCCTAAAAGCTCTAATCTAATAGATCGATTATCATGTAATACACATATAAACTTCATATAAACATATTGTGAAGACTTCTAACATGTTCCTACTCATAAAATAACATAGACATCAAATATACAACACCCAATTTCAATGTTTTTGGCAAAAACTCCATTTTTGATATTTTCAATGAAAATCAACACTGTGATTTTGTTTTTCAATCAAAAAAGAAATTTCAAAACATCAAAGTTATGATTATACATACTCTATCAATTTCCATAATCAATTTATCAATTTAACAACTAATTAAACCTTAAATTTCTATTTTAAATTAAGCCATATTCATATATATTTTCATGTAAACACCGTAATATATTTTCTTCATAAAAACTCATACATACATGAAATTTAGTATTATCTATAATCATATATAAACTTCATGGAAAACCTTTTACAAACAATTATCATACTAAGTTATATATATATATATATATATATATATATATATATATATATCAACAATTCATCTATTTAAAATATTTTACAGAGAACTTTTTGGGAAGAAGAAAAAACTAAACTTTTTGAAGAAAAAGATTAAGCTCCTACCTTTGATTATAAGATGATAGTTCTCCTTTGATTATCAATTTCTTTTCTCCAATTCCTTTCTCAAACCTCATTAGAATTTCTCTAAATTTCTCTCTTTTTTTCTTCTAGTCTTCTTCTCTCTCTTCTTCTTCTTCTTCTTCTTCTTCTTTCTTTCTTCTCCCTAACTCTAACATACGTAAAATATTATAACGATATAGATATATAATATATAAATATATAATAAAACTATAATTTAACTCGACATCGCTTATAAATTTTTTGAAAATCAAAAGCCATAAGGCTTGTTTGGCTAAGCTAATAAAAATAACTCATTAACCCTTATGCCTTGTTTGGTAAAACACAATTAGATAAAAGACTTAATAGTGCATTAGCCTTGTTTGGCAAAACTAAATTAAACTCCCTTAATTTATTTTAATAACTCCTTTATAGCAAGGTTATTAGTCACACTTTTATTTAATTAATAAATCAATTAAAATATTAATCTATTAAATTACTTTAACACATAAATTTAATATCACATAACTATAATTTCTTTTATAATTATAATTTTATTTAACCAACTAATATTTTAAATTACAATTTCCCATTTAAAATATTATAATTTATTTAAATCACTATAAGCTCTTAGCTTACTTATTAAATTAAATTGGTATATAATCTCATAACAATTAATTTACTTAGCTCCTTAATTATTTATTCAACAAATAATTAACTAAATCACATCAACTCAAATTGCCATTAAATACTTATATAATTCAATAAATATTTAATATTGCAAATAAATATTTAATATTTAATTAATTATTTATTCAACAAATAATTAACTAAATCACATCAACTCAAATTGAACAATTATTTATTCAATAATAAATATATCCATTAAATACTTATATAAATCAATAAATATTTAATATTACACTTTAAAATTCGGAATGTTACATCATTCCTCCTTACAAGGATTCTCATCCTCGTAATCACAACTCAAACAAATCATTCGTTACATTCTTCCTTACTTACAAAGATTCTCATCCCCGTAATCAAGACACATGATTAAAACAAATAACTCAGTGGTACTTTTTTCAACATTTTCTTCGAGTTCCCACGTAGCTTTTCTTCAAAGCTGTTTCCTCCATATCACCTTCATGTAAAGGTATCACTTTATTCTCGAGCACTTGTTCTTTCCTCGTCGACTATCCTGGATAGAACCTCTTCATAAGACAAATCTTTCTCAAATCGCAAATTCGCTCATACTCGATCACATGTTTGTAGTCGGGTTTATATGGTCGTAATATCAAAATGTGAAAAACATTATGAATGTTTTCCAACTCGAGGGTAGAGCTACCTCGTAAGCCACTTCTCCCACTCTTCGCAAAGACTTCAAAGGGTCCAATAAACCTCTGCTTAGCTTTCCTTTTTTACCGAAACGAATTTTCCTTCCAAGGAGAAACTTTTAAAAATACAAAAGTTCCTACGCCGAATGCACGATCTTGTCTATGTTGATCAAAGATACTTTTTTCTCTCTGCTCATGGTCACTATTAATCTTGTCCCGATGAGTTTAACAACGCCGCAGCTTTGTTGTACTAGCTCGTCCTAATAAATATGCTCACCGACTTCATCCCAAAGACAAAGGAGTTCTCGCACTTTCTTGCCGCATAATGCCTCGTAAGGTGGCATGCCGATGCTCACAGGATAACTGCTGTTGTAAGCAAAATTCCACCAACGGTAATTGTTCTTCCCAAATTTCCTTTAAAGTCCATGACACATGCTCAAAGATATCTTCCAATGTCTCAATTGTTCGCTTCGCTTTGGCCATCTGCTTGTGGATGATAAGTCGCACTCATTCGTGAATCGTGTCCCCATGCATTCTTGTAGTCTCTTCCAAAAATTTGATGTGAATCGCGATCTCTATCGAACACAATTGATAATCGGCACCCATGCCTCAAACGATCTCCTTAATGTACAATCTTGCCAACCGATCAAGATTGAATCTAATCTTTATTGTAAAAAGTGTGATTTTCACAATCATCCACTATCACCCAAATCGCATCACATCCTCTCTCGAGTAGTTGGAAGACCCACCACAAAATCCATCGTGATGTGTTCCCACTTCCATTCCTCGTATTTCCAATCTGCTGAAGTAATCCACCGGGTCTTTGATGTTCGGGCTTTTACTCTTTGACATGTCAAGCATTTCGCCACGATTCAAAGAACATCCTTTTCATATTCGGCCACCAAAAATGTCTCAACAAAAATCTTGATACATTTTCGCTTCCTGGATGAATTGAATATTTTGAGCTATGAGCTTCAATAAAATTTCTTCTTTCATCCTAAAGATCGCCGAACCCAAATTCTTCCTCGAACCGTAGTAATCCTTCTAGATCGACCTTTGTTTTACATCACCGCCTTCAACCAGATTCTCTTTGATTTTCCCACACTCTTCATCTTGTAGTTGAGCATTCTTCACTTTGTCCACTAAAGTTGACCACTTTCTATCCGAATAGTTGTTCATCGATTCTTTTGGAAATTTGATTTCCAATTCCAGCTTTTGTCATTGTCAAATGAGCTCCTCCCGAGTTGTTATCAAGATCAACTTCTCCCGACCTTTCCTCGCTAAAGCATCCGCCACCACATTCGCTTTTCCTGATGATGATAAAAGATCTCACAATCGTAATCTTTTATCAACTCCATCCACCTTCTCCGACGCATGTTCAAATCTTTCGAAGTGAAAATATACTTCGACTTTTGTGGTCCGTAGATCTCACATTTTTCTCCATAAAGATAAGGTCTCCATATCTTCGTAGAGCAATACAATCGCAGCCTAATTCCAAATCATGAGTCTGATACCCTTTCTCATAATCCTTCAGTCAGTCTTGATGCATAGGCAATAACTTTGCTGTTCTCGCATAAGAACACAACCCAACCCTTTGTGTGAGGCATCACTATACACCACAAAATTTCCTCAGATTATCCGGTAATGTCAACACAAAAGCCATACTTAACTTTTTCTTCAAATCTTGAAACTCTCTTCACACTTCTCCGTCCAAACGAATTTTACAGCTTTTCCTTGTCAAATTTGTTAATGAGTGGCTATCTTAGAAAAATCTTGAATAAATCTTCTATAATAACCAAATTAGTCCCAAGAAACTCCTCACTTCGACGGTGTTCTTGGTTGTTCCCAATTGATTACAGCTTCCACTTTTGATGGATCCACTGAAATCCCATCTTTGTCAATCACGTGACCCAAAAATTGTACACGATCGAGCCAAAATTCGCACTTAGAGAATTTCACAGATAACTTTTCCTTCCTTAGTGTTTCCAATGTCAAACGAAAATGTTCCACGGTTCTTCTTGAGTTTTGGAATACACCGTAAATGTCATCAATAAATACCACCACAAACTTGTCTAAGAATGGTTTAAACACCTGCTCATCAAATCCATGAACGCAGCAGGGCATTTGTTAAACCAAAAGACATCACCGTAAACTCAGTAATGTCCGCATCGAGTTCAATGTCGCTCTAGGTATATCCTCCTTCCTTACCTTCAATCGGTGATACCCACTTCTCAAATCTATTTTCGAGAAATATTTAGCACCTTCACCGATCAAACAAGTCATCTATTCTAGGCAATGGATACCTATTCTTAATAGTGACTTTGTTTAACTCCTCTATAATCAATGCAAAGACGATTGATCCATCCTTCTTCTTAACGAATAAAATCGGCGCCCCCACTAAGATACACTTTGGTTGAATATATTTCTGTCCAAAGAACTCTTGCAAATCGCATTCATCGCCTTCTTCATTTCTACCGAGCCATTCTCAGACGGGCCTTCGATATTGGTGTTGTTCCCACGCTAAGTCGATCATCATGAACTCAATTTCTCCGTCAAAGCGGAAGTCCCGCAAATCTTCTCGAAACACGCCTTCAATTCTCTCACTACCAAGATTTCTTCTAATTTCACACCCTTCTTCCGAGTATCGACTATGTAAGCTAAATAGCCCACACAACCTCGACTCAACAACTTCGGCTCGCATAGTCGCCGACATTTCATTTGTCTAGGCGATTTGCTACCATAAAATACTACCTTTGACGGAGTCATAAGGTTTACACACTTCTTGTGACAATCGACATCGCTTCCATATTTGAACAAACCAATCCATCCCCAAAATTACATCAAATTCCCCAGTCTAATCTAAATTAAATCTACCAACAAAATATTTTCCTTAATGTTCACCCTACAGCTTCAGTATACTAAATCTAACAGGATTACTTCCTTATTCGCAATTTCTATGTTCAAAGGAAAATTCAGCTTCTTCTCTAGGCAATTCTAACCTCTTAGCAAATTCATCGATATAAACGAACAAGTAGCACCCAAATCAAATAATACATAAGCATTTATATCATTGATTGGGATAATACCGACACTACATCTTTTGATTGCACAAGATCTCGCATACCATGTCAAGGTTCTAGCCGGGTTTGTTTGATGTCGCAGTCCCCGCAGAATGGCCCATGTACTCATTGTTACTCCATTGCTTCTCGTTGTCACTCCCTCCTCTTCTTAGGGCATTCACGAGCAAAGTGATCCTTGATCCGCACGTGAAGCATACATTCTTCTTCTATTGAGTGCAATTTGGGGCGATGTGACCTCCCGCCACAATTGTAGCATACTCGCTTCCCTATCAAGCACGCACTTATGGAATTTCCCGCATGTCGCATATGCTTCAAACTTTTTGTTTTGTCGTTACCCCGCTGCCGTTTCCAAGACCCATGCTCCCATTCCACTTCCTCTTCATGCCGTTGTTGTTGTTGTTGTTGTTTGTTGTTGTTGTTGTTGTTATTGTCATTGTTGTTTCTTCCACCGCTACCACCTCCATTCTTAGTCTCATTCTCATTCTTCTTCTTCTTTGTTCCCGTTGAACTTTGTCACCGCCGCGCTTCCACCTTCAAAGAAGTACTCGCTTTCTCCATCATCCGCAAAAATGTCTTCAATCGAATAGGATACCCTATCATCATGTACCTGTGGCTTCACCCCGCTCAAATCTTTTTCGCCTTACGCCTGTCTCAGGTTGACTTGATATGGCGCAAAAACCTCGCCAATTCATTGAATTTTATGATACTCTTGATACCATCATCGCCCCTTTGTTTTAGTTCCGTAAATTGTACTTCCAAATTGACTTCTTCAACTCTCCGGAAATAGGTCTCAAGAACAACTCTCGAAACCTATCCTGTGTCATCACTCCCGCCCTTCCCGAAGTTTTATTGGCCTCGCCACCAATAACTAGCTTCGCTTTCAACATGAATGTTATGAAAAGCAGCCTTCCGTCATCCCCTACCCTAGCGACATCGAATACTTTTTCTATCTCCATAATCCAGTCCGTGCTTCGATCGATTCATAGACCCACTAATTCGTGGTCCAACCGCCTTTGAAATCCTTAAACGTTGTACCATGGTTTTGTGGTTGATTCTCGCAACGCCTCCGTCAAGAGGTGTCACTAGTTGTTGAATCTGGGTTACCGCCAACATTGCTCATTATCGTAGTTCTCTCATTGCTTCTCCGTTGGGGTGGTTCACGCCCGGGAGGCATTTTCTCGTTAAAACAAAACATCTATTAGACTATTACTCAACTTCTTTAAGTATTTTCTAATTAACTTGCCTCCATAAAAGAAATAACCACATAACACATAACACTTTGAATAAAATAACAACTTTTATTTATTCAAAACCTTTTGAAAAACATAAAACAATAGATCACTGCTATCTACATTACTTTCCTAACTACAAAAGTTTCAGACAAACATCATATTATCATATCCCATAGGTTACATAACACTTGGGATTTACAATTTATTTAACCTTTCACTCATCGTACAACAACTTTCTACGATGTTCTATTAAGATACTTCTTAGCCCTATCACGCTCTTCCTCCATGACTCAAACATTGTCCTCGCGATCTAATACATATGATGGCAAGGCCTCGAACCAATCGGATATCCCATGACCCGATCTTGAGCTCGATTAATCATGTGTCAAATACTTTATCCATCTCTTCCATCTTCATCCTTTTCGCCGTGAGTTCCTTTATCGCTTCTTCCAGCTTCGCTGATAAGCTTCCTCAGATGCATCTTCAAATTTTTCGCCCTCTTAGCAGCCTTTCTTCTCTCAACTTTTCTTCTTCTCAAAGAACCATCTCGATCAATTGTTCTTTCTCTCCTTCAAATTCCGCATTTAGTTTCTCCTCGAGCTTGTCACCGCTCCTCACGATCCCGATCTCGCCGCCTTTTTGTGTCATTGCAGCTTGTTGTTCAACTACTATCTCCTCGCAACTCCTCAATCAGATCCTCAAGTTCCACGTTACTACCATGCACCTCATCGTATATACGGCCACCATCGAAGTTAAGTGGAATCCTTTCCTCCTCGCCCTCATCATCCTCATCCTCCCGTGGTAACTCAACGGATCCTCCTCAAATGCCTCCACATCATCATCCTCATCTTCAACTATCGTGACCAACTGGCCGACTCCGTGGCGTAGTTGTTCCTAAACACTCAATGTCGCGAGGCTCCTCCTCTATAGGCATTTGAGGTCCCTCCTCCCTAGCCTCGACCGATTCTCCGACATTAGTCATCCCGACAACAAAGTTTTAAAGTTTTAATTATTAATCATTACTATTCTACACTCACGATTACATAATTTAAAAACACATAAGCACATAAGTGTTTTATTACTTTTTTTAAAACTCTCGATAAGAGTTATCTCCACTATCTTTTCAAAGGTTACTTCCTAAGGCTTTTCCCCCACCTAAGGTTCATAACCTAAAGCTTTGATACCAACTCGTGACACCCCAAAATCTCGGTACTTCATTTCCACAAGATTTGGTGTTCACTTAATCAAAACATTCATTTCTAACTACCCAATTATAATAAAATTGAATAATAAAAACCTCGCCTACACAGATTAAACTTAAATAAAAATCTCCTGTGTTATCTAACCTTTAACAACAATCATTCAAATGCGAAAATTAAATAAACTTCATTACAATCTTTAAACCAAAGTCTAATAATAAACTATCAAATCTATTACAAGTCTTCAAGATTTGTTCATCTTTCCTTTTCCTTTATCGGTGCTAGGTACGCCACCGCTTCAACTTTAGTCAGTAAGAAATTTTACAGCAAGAGTGAGCAAACAAGGCCCACTTGAAATAACAATAAATAAATCTTTAAACTTTTACATCAATTGCCAATATTAGGCTCAATAGAACCGAACAATATATTCTATTAACTTTCCTCAAAATTATAACATTCACCGAGGGTCTAATGACCACTTAATCATGTCCACTTGCTATAAGTAATCTTTCAACTTTAACTTTAATAAATATATAAGACTATAAGGACTCCACGCATTTAGGGGATCAACCTTTCATACAATGTATTGTGCACAACCATTTCAACGCTAAGCGTAAACCTCTATTAAAAGAGTTGTTCATCTCAAGATTTAGAATACAAGTCCGCACTAAAGTAAGTTTGGTTTGATAAGCTTTCAAGGAAATTTGAATTTAACGAACATCAACTAAGGAGTAGTTGAATAAGACCAACAACACTATACTATAGAATAATAGTGATTGAATCAATCATAGTAACTAAAGTCATGCATTAGGAATAATCTAATAAAGATACAATTTGAATAAATATAGCATACCTTGCTTGAACAATACTAAGCCAAGGTTAATTAGATTTAATACTAAACATGCATGGCAATTCAGCTTATGCATGTTAATCAATAATTGAAATACAAGAATAACTTGTTCAACATCAAACCAAAGTTTAGACAACTTACATCATTATAAGATAATCGAATTGAAAAATAATAATTAGCTCAATAAGACAAAGGATTAGAAAACTTGCTCAATTATAAAATAGAGTTAAAAAACTTGCACAATGAAGTTTTGAGTTAGAGAACTTGCCTTTAGCACAAGCTAAACCCTTACCACTTGAATTAATACCCTATACATATGCCATATTGACATAGTTAGTCATTACCAACATTGTATATTTATATAAACAAATATATTCATCATATGGGTTAAATTACCCATTCACATAATCAACTATGTTACAAGTAGGTAACACTTAATAACATGATCATTCATAGTTTAATACTACCAAATTATCATTTAACATTACTATTATTAACACATAACATTTATTTTCAAAGTTTGTACAATTAAACAAAACTGCTGTAACCTTTTCGCTAACTCATCATGGGCATGGCCACACATTATTTACATCAGGTTCATGCACATGCATTGTCAGTCAAGGCCATGCAATGGGTCATGTGCTATCATTACATGGCCATGGCATGGCCAAAGGGCATGCAGATGAGATTTGTATCATTGGTCATACAACAAGGCCAGAGTCCAGAATCCTACATGTACCTTCTAAGAATAAAGATGAACAAAAAGCCAAATCGCCTAAAAGTTCTAATCTAATAGACCGATTATCATGTAATACACATATAAACTTCATATAAACATATTGTGAAGACTTCTAACATGTTCCTACTCATAAAATAACATAGACATCAAATATACAACACCCAATTTCAATATTTTTGGCAAAACTCCATTTTTGATATTTTCAATGGAAATCAACACCGTGATTTTGTTTTTCAATCAAAACAGAAATTTCAAAACATCAAAGTTATGATTATACATACTCTATCAATTCCAATAATCAATTTATCAACTTAACAACTAATTAAACCTTAATTTCTATTTTAAATTAAGCCATATTCATATATATTTTTCATGTAAACACCGTAATATATTTTTCTTCACAAAACTCATACATACATGAATTAATATTCTCTATAATCATATACAAACTCATGAAAACCTTTACAAACAATTATAATATACTAAGTTATATATATATATATATATATATATATATATATATATATATATATATATATATCAATTCATCTATTTAAAATATTTTACAGAGAACTTTTTGGGAAGAAGAAAAAAACTAAACTTTTTGAAGAAAAAGATTGAGCTCCTACCTTTGATTAAGAAGATGATAGTTCTCCTTTGATTATCAATTTTTTCTCCAATTCCTTTCTCAAACCTCAAGTAGAATTTCTCTAAATTTTTCTCTCTAGTTTTTTCTTCTTCTTTTTCTCTCTTTTCTTTCTTCCGAGCTTTCTTTCTCCTAACTCTAACATACGTAAATAATATAACGATATAATATATAATATATATATATTAAATATATAATAAAACTCTAACTTATCGCTTATAAACTTTTATTTTGAAAATCAAAAGTCATAAGGCTTGTTTTGCTAACTAATAAAAATAAATCAATTAACCCTTATGCCTTGTTTGCAAAACCCAATTAGATAAAAGACTTAATAGGCATTAGGCCTTGTTTGGCAAAAACCTAATTAAACTCCCTTAATTTATTTTAATAACTCCTTTATAGCAAGGTTATTAGTCACACTTTTATTTAATTAATAAATCAATTAAAATATTAATCTATTAAATTACTTTAAATATAATTTAATATCACATAACTATAATTTCTTTTATAATTATAATTTTATTTAACCAACTAATATTTTAAATTACAATTTCCCATTTAAAATATTATAATTTATTTAAATCACTATAAGCTCTCTAGCTTACTTATTAAATTAAATTGGTATATAATCTCATAACAATTAATTTATTTAGCTCCTTAATTATTTATTCAACAAATAATTAACTAAATCACATCAACTCAAATTGCCATTAAATACTTATATAATTCAATAAATATTTAATATTGCAAATAAATATTTAATATTTAATTATTTATTCAATAAATAATTAACTAAATCACATCAACTCAAATAATTAACTAAATCACATCAACTCAAAATTGAACAATTATTTATTCAATAATAAAAGATATCCATTAAATATTTATATAAATCAATAAATATTTAATATTACACTTTAAAATTCAATGTGCAATTATTTGGAAGTAATGTTACTGCTCGCATGTTACCTGTGCTCAATCAAATGTAGTTTGATAGCAACAACATATATATATAAGTATTTATATATATATATATATATAATCAATAAACGCTCCAGATATAAATCCAAGCTCATCGAACAAAGTTCGACAACAGTTTATATATAAGTATATATATATATAACCAGATAAACGCTCCGGACGTGAGTCCAGGCTCAATCGAGGTATAACTCGATAATCTTAGTCCGTATTTATAAATATATATAAATATATAATATATATATATATATAAAGAAATAAAAGCCACGGACCGAAGTCCGGGCATACACACGCAACACGACTCTCAACGTGCAGAACTGTGTGTGCACAGTAGTGGAGAAAGGATTTAGAAAGTGTAAGAAGGCTTACAGTGGACTGCCAAAGAAGACTTCAATGACTTTAAATGGATGAACACTCGGCTCCCGCCGATAAAAATATAACAATATATAAGCTCACAAGTGTTTAAAATGAGAAAGCACCCAATTTATAGTGTGTACAGAGCAAATTGGACAGGGCTTCCTCGCCTTTTCTCTATGCAAAATGGATGCCCCAAGCCCTCTATTTATAGAGGGGGAGCCGTAGGTGTACCTGCGGTAGCCGCAGGTGTACCGGGCTCCACGGGTCCCACTGTCTCAAAGTATGTGCACGCGTGCAACGTGATGTCCGCTCGAACTTTTAGAACTTCAATACGTGCATCCGATCGAGGTGTATAAGACCTTTTTTGGCATGCTATTGTCGAGAGCTACACAATGACATGTGATTAGAGGTTGTACGAAGTCAAGAAGATGGGACCATGCCCTTGGTCTTCAAGCTTCAAATTCTATCCGGTGTGCTGTCTTGTGTAGTAGTCACTCGGGATTGGATCTCTTTGATTCTTGTAGGACATTTCTGTGTAGAATGTATGTATGTTGTTGAGACGGCGCAATTTGGGATTGGGATAGAAAAATGGTGATTTTGTCCCTCACCTGGGTTATCTCCAATTTGAGTTATTTTAGCGGTCGTTGATCAGGGTTATCTCTGAGATTGGATTGTTGCAAGTGTTAACCGTCCTCAGGGTTGTCTCTGAGGTGTGCCTGACCTCTTGGGGTTATCTCCGGGCTTGGGGAATGAGTGCATTGGGGCTATCACCGAGTGTTGAAGCTGATTGCTGGGAGTGGAAACAAACATTTCCGGGGTTATCTCCGGAACTACAACGGCATGCCTCTGGGTTGTCTCCGAGGTTGATACTATCTTTTCCGATGTTGTTTTCGGGACTGAGACTGAGTATCTCGGGGTTATCTCCGAGATGAAATGGTCTTCTCCGGAGTGATTTCCAGTATTTAAACTGCATTCTTCGGGGTTATCTCCGAGGTTGAAACTGAAACTCCCGGTGTTGTTTTCGGGACTGAGCAAGATGTCTCGGGGTTATCTCCGAGATGGTAATAAATGAATATCTCAGGGTTGTCTCTGGGATTGAACTGAGCTGTCTTCTAGGGTTATCTCTGAAAGATGATTCTACCATCCTGCAATGTTAGTAACAGGTATGCAGAAAATTTTGAGTGTCTACAATGATTCAAATTTTAACTATTTTATGTTCCTTGGGATTTTATAATGACAATATCTTTGTTTGGTTTGTTGCAGTACACCAACTGAAGAAACCTAGAGGATTTTGAAAGGAATGATGGATTAACCATTTGGATGGCAGATTATTCTCATATTTTTAGTTCTTTTTTTCATTTAGTACCGTGCGTAGCCGTCATTCTGAATCACATTCAGTTTTTGGGTCATGGGATGTCGTTTTGTAGAAATTTTTGTAACGGGAGTAAAAACAGCACTGTATGTTTTGGTTACCAAACACACTTTTGTAGGATGAACAGGATTGCTCTTGGTTTGGTTTTAAATATGTAAACTGGTGCAAAACTATTTACTTCCACATGGATGTTTTTGTTTTAGTTACACAAGGTTGTTTTGGTTTTAGTTGAACAGGGTGCTTTTGGTCTTGTAAAATAATTGTACAAATCTGTTGTTGCTACTATAAAATCTATATGGGTAAAGTTTTCTGCTCATGCGTGTTGTATATCTTTAGTCCAATCTAACATAGCTATATTTCTTTCTTTTTCTTCCGTCTTTGTGGAGTTTTAAGGTTGTGTGTATGTGGATGAACAAGAAAAGAAAAAATTAATAATCAAAAACTTGTATTGAGCTGAAAGCATCCAGTTTGGATTGATTTTGACTAATTACACTTAAGACACCACCTTGGCTCCTCTGCCTCTTGCCATGTTATCTAATTAATGTTTTCAAGCCAAAGAATTCTACAAATTAGGTAAGAACCTGGTTCACAATACATAGAAAACTTCCATAGAAGAACATCTAGTAATTCCTTGTAAATCCAAATAACATACAGACTCATAGTCTAAACTATATTTTAAAAATAGAGTACAACAAAGTTTCATTACAATCAATTCATTACATTTAAAATAGGGACTTCACACATCCTATTTGCTCCATCTCCCAAATTCTAATTACAAATTTTTTCCTGTTTAGGCATCTTCTTGCACAAAGATGGTTCTAAAGAAATTCCAAAGTAGCAAAATCAAAGAAACCCATATGATTATCAAGTAAATCCTCTGTTTGCATCGAAAATTTGAGCTTCATTTTCCATAGCCCTCAACCTCCTCAACAGACCAGGTATCACTTGAATGGCTCTTGGATGCATTGGAGGATCATACCACATGAAATACCCACAACCATGGGGCTGCCAAAAAAGAATTTTTTTTCAGAACATGCATTACAAATAAGACCATCACTGATCTTCAATCTATCAAACACATATCTCTCATGCATTCAAAGTCATCAAGATACGCAGAAATCCACATGAAGAAGAAAACAAGGCAATTTTCAAACCATATTAATCAAAAAATTTAAAATACTAAATCCTTTCTCATCTTTCTTATCACCAGTAATGCATAAAGTTCAAATTATTCACCTTCAATAAAAACAAACATTTTAGTACCTATAATTCTGAAATCACTTCCAAAACAGAATTTGAATAGTGGCTGGGATATTCAAATATGTTAAAACACAAAAATTACTATGAATTATTAACATCACCAATGTTATTATTGTTGGTATAATATGAAAATCAAAGTCTGAGTTAACTCTTATCATTTACTTCAACAAATAGAGAAGAAATCACACAAGCATGCATTACACCTTGACGCAAGATTATTGTGCTTTGTTTTAATTTCATATAGAAAGAGAAGGCACATTTTATTATACTATTTATTAGCAAATTTCACAAACCGAATAAAAAACACTAATATCGTTATTCTGCTGTTACAGGACATCACAATTAAGTTATACAAAGTATTACCATTATCTAAATTTCGACCCTGTAGTGATAACAAAATAAAACACATTCATAGTTTCGGATGAAAACTAGGAGAGTTGAACCATTATTATTTGCAAACAAAAAATTATTTTTTGTTATTAAGACATTGTAAACCATTTTTTGTTGCCTTGTTGGTATATGATTTCTTGAAAAAATTTATAGCACTCATAAACTTGTTATTCTGATGTTTATTCATCGTTCCATTAATCGTCAGCTTAGCAAATTTGATTCTTCCTTCTCTTCTACCATATATGTAAAGTCTCCCACACAACTGTACTGGACACCAGGATGAATGCTAATACATTTGTATTATTAATTAATTAAACAACTACAACAAGCGACCAATGTATGCTCAAAAATCAATTATACATACATACAAGAGTCAACAAATTTGTATAAAATACTAGTTTTTTCATGCTCGCTGGTCATTCCAGGAAACCTGACTTGAGGGGGAGCATTGTGCTCTATTTTAGGGGGGAGTATTGTGCTCTATTTTAATTTCATATCATTCGTACAAATAAGGAAGAATGTAGAATGAAAAGGCACGATTTGTGAAGAAAGGGCTTACCGATTTGTGAAGACTTCGACTTCCGATTTCTTCCGTGTTCAGATTCTAGGGCACGATTCTTCTCCAATTCAAGATATGGACAAATAAAGCTCGATTTTGTGAAGATATTCGAGATCTGGACAAATACCGCTCGATTTTATGAAGACTTGAATTCTTTTTAGGGTTTCGTTCGATTTTGATTTAGAGGAAAAGGTTTTGTGAAGTCTGAAGCTCGTCTTACAAAATCGAGTGAGGAGAGAGAAGGCTAAAATGAAAAAACACGGAAGCCTTTAAGTAAGAAGCCTTTGGTTTCGTTCTTGCTTGATTCTAACTTAGAGAAGGTTTTATGAAGCTTCAGATTTGGGGAGAAATAGGGCATAGGGCACAATCTCAGTTTTTTGGTTTTGGCGTACAAACAAAATGGAGAGAGAAGATAAAAAAAACACGGCAGGCTTTTATAGTCATGTCATTTAAGAGTGTAATGTTATTTAAGTATAATGCTCTTGAACAGGGCTATATATATATATATATATATATAGTCCTCCCTCCAGTTCGGTGGAGAAAGTTGAGCTATATATATATATGTGCATTCATGCAAACAGAGTATGGGCATCATTTTAAAGGCTACCAATCAATTTAATTGCTTTGAAAAGGTAAGCTATTTGTTTCTCAACATCAACGAAACCAAAATCATCAACAATATTTGAAAGTTTGACATATCTCTCAAGCTAATGGATAAAAGTTTATTTGGGTCTATAAATATAAACATGCAAAAATTTAGACTGCAACAGAGGAAAAGATGACGAGTAGGAGAAGCGACTTGAATTGCAAAGAAGATGAGACCATCGAGTGAGGGAGAATTAGAAAGAACAGAACTCTGTGTTGGATATTTTCATTATCTAAAAGTATATAATAAATATATTATATGTTATCCATATAACCAAAAATTATTATTGATTCAGTTGGATAAGAGAGAGGTGTTGATATTAAGGACTTGAGTTCAAGTCATGGCAACAACATTCTTATATATTTTTTTAATAAAATTATAAAAGGCCAACAGTAATAAAAGCAACGGTAATATTTCAAACGGACGGTATTTCCAATAGACGGGGCAACGGTAATATTTCCAACGATAATATTCCAAAGGTTTCCAATGGTAATAATCCAACGAAAATATTTCCTAACATCGGAATTGGGAACTATTGGAATTGGGATACGGGCCAAAAATACAGAACACATATCCCAAGCCAAAAATACAGAACGACATATCACATAATTGGGATATGACCATGTCAGGAATAAGCATGTGAATGATATTCCTATTTACATATGATTTGATTATGATATATATATATATATGAATGAATATGCAAGTATGCTTGCATTAAGAAAAGCTGTAAAGTCCTTTGATAGATAATACAAACATATGTACAAGGACTTAGAATGAATTGATCAAATGTGTTAGGTTGATCCTACATAAGCAAAACAACTTTGTTAAAGTCCTTAAAAAGAAATGATGTACAAGGACTATAAATATAGAAAGATCAAGCATGTTCGGTTGATCTTATGATGTAATAGATAGGCTTGTCTAATCGTCGAGCACTGCACCAAATATCGTAGTCTGCCAGGAGAGTCAAGGTAACTCGAGAACTATCGAGGCAGAATTGTTGTCTACAAGATAGTAGATCTCGGAGTTCGTAGACTGTCAGGAGAGACGGGGAAGGATTGTAGTGTGTCGAGGAGAACTTCCTCAGAGTCGTAGTCTGCTGAGGAAGTCATGTTCAGAATCGTAGAGACAGCTGCTTACGAGCCGACCGAACATCTGTCGAAGCCCAAGTTAAGAATCGTAGACTACACTCAGGATCGTAGAGTCTACCGATCATATCAGAGGTTGAGTCCCCAGAGACCAAATCCAGCAATGAAGGAGAATTTGGATTAATGGAAGAAAATGTAGCATCTGCTAATGAAGAAGAATGCACAAACCCTGTGGCTAACTCTCAGAGCATTCACTCTAATGATGAAGAAAAGCTAAAAGATGACCCAACTGTATCCCCAAATGCAAATGCTCCAACCAGCCCAGATGATGGGTCAAATGATGTTAATTCTGAAGAAAAAGGACCTACCCCTGCCAGTGCTGAACCTCAAGGAAGTTCGTTTGATGATCCAAAGGCTTCAGAGTTTGAAGAGGAAGAAGAGTCTGACTCTCCCATAGCTGAACCTCCAAGGAGAAGGAAGAGCTACAGACTACAAGCCAAATTTGCCTCCAAAAAGAGAAGTGATCACTCCAATGCTATCATTGAATTAAGCGATGATGAGTCTGTATCACAGGAAGAAAGTGCTGAAGATAGGACCAGTGATGAAGAAGATGAATCAGAGGAAGATCTTGTTGAAGAAGGTTCTGGGAATGAAATGCAGCAAGAAGGATTCATTGATGGAAATGATCAAAATGTTTCAGGCTCCGAAATAGAAGAAATGGAGAATGATTCCAATTACGCAAATCGAGAATCGAGAGAACCAATGAGACTATCCAAATTTCTCTCTGCAAGAATCAGTAGAAGAATAGTGGTAGAAGTTTTTGATGAACCAGAAGAACTCCCAGCAGAAAGATGGGTAAGATATGGAAATGAACAACTCAAGGTTGTAAGGATGATTGCACATGATGTGTTCAAAAACTGGAACAACATGGAGCTAGATTGCACGACTATCCTCTACAATCCTGATGACCTACTAATGAGATGGTTCTTCCAATGGATGCCTTGGCTAAAGGCACATACTGAAAAAGATGGAAGTTACTTCAGCTGGTGCTACTCTCATTTTCCAAGCATGGAGCTAGTGGCACAAAACTTCCCTAGGGTGAAGAGTTTCTCTTCAATGATGATCAAAAACCAGCCTCACTATAAAGTCTACAGGCATGCTAGAAACCATTATATCCCCTATGATCGTAGAGTGGATTCTGAAGGAAGAAGGATCATGACCAAGGAGATAATCGTAGAGTCTGTTCACTCTACCACTGATGATGTTCCAATCCAAATTGAGAAGCCTCCATCTGCCCAAGCTCAACTATCTGACCTTCCTTCATCCTCAAATAACGATTGGTACTCAACGATCTTTCAGATTCTCACTACTTTTGAAAATATGTCCAAGAATGAAAATCGTAAAGTCCAATCTGGTGCTCAACAAGAGGCTGCCCAACCAGATGATCAAATACCTATGGAGAAAGAGCTGATGAAAAATTATGATGAACTGATTGAGAAGATATCTCTATTCACTAAAGAGTCAAAGAAGCTGACAACAACAGAAGATAACTCAGTTCAAGAAAGACTCCAAGAAACGATGGTTGATGTATCTCTCAAAATCAGAGAAAGAGATCACATCTATCTAAAGGCCATGAATGATCAGAAGGCAGATGCACTACGAGTGAAGAAGGCAAATGAAGAACAACTCCAAGTCCTCTTTGACAAGATTGACAACATGAATCAGTCTTTCTCAGTGCAACTTTAGTTAGGCCAACAGGAACTCAAGTTTGAAGTTGTTAACTCCTCCTACCTGATGGAGAAGCTTATGTCCAACATGGAGCAGCTCTCCCAAATGATTAATGACAAAAAGGGGGAGAAAAAGAGACATAGAAAGAGGCAGAGTAAGAGGCATTCTAGAAAGAGAAATGAGAGTAGAAGGAAAGAAAAGAAGAAGACAACACAAGAAGAAGCTGAGTCATCATCTAAGGGGGAGCCAAAGGATGATGAGCCTGAGGCAAAGGGGGAGCCAGAACCAGAAGAAGAAGAAATGAAGTCCACATCCCAGGGGGAGCAGGAGCAAAGGAATCAAACAGATGAATAGCTGATCAACAGACATCCTGGAAGCATACATGAAACCAAAGAGGTACATCTCTAACTAGTTAGGTATGTTCTGGATCCAGGATGTAAAATGTCATAGTGTATTAAATTCCATATTCTTATGAATGACATTCATGATTATCATTTTAGAAATCACATTGCTCACTGTATATAAGATTCATTCATAACATGCATATGCACTTATTATTTTTGTCATAATCAAATAAGGGGAGATTATCAGGAATAAGCATGTGAATGATATTCCTATTTACATGTGAATGATATTCCTATTGGTTGACTGATCTAACCAACGTAAAAAGTGAGTGACCAATAAAGGTCTGAAGGCTCACTCTACGATCCACCAAGAACACTTAAGAGACAGAAAAAGAAAGAAGTAGAAGTGAGAGTTCTACTACAAGAAGAGTGTTCTGAACTACCGAGAGAAAGAAGAGAATCAATGTCATCTTGATGTCCATCATGGGAAGACTCTAAGTACCAGAGAGAAGTGCCTACAGTCATCTTAGCCAGTCCATCGTGAGAAGGCATCAAGTATCAAGAAAGAAGATCACCAATGACATCATGGTGGCAAGCATGAGAAAGTTTCTAAGTACCTAGCAGAAGAGCTTACAGTCATCATAGAAACCCATCATGTGCAGCCATCAAGTATCAAGAGGAATGATCTTCAAGGCAGTTCATCAAGGGATCATCAGAAGAGGTTGAGTAACTGAAGAAGCTGAGTATCATGCAACACTCAACTGCACCAACTCCAACAAACAAACAAACAACTCAACAACAAGAAGCCAGGGCTTGAGGGGTCCTTATCCGGAGGGACTAAATGAAGTTCCAAGGCTACTGGCCTTGAAGAGTTCTTTATGAACGGAAGTCCCAAGGTTGTTGGCCTTGAAGGAATCTTACTGATTCAGGGTGCTGCCCTTCCTTAGTGGAAATCCTGCTAGTTGAAAGCAGAAGAGTGGATTAGGAGCTTGTTTGACGCCCCCAAAATTAGGTATACGTCACCCATCTTGGGTCGCCACTTACATGGTACAAAATTCAAATACAACTTAATAATACAACTGTCGTGTACAATTCGACAAAACATAAACTGTGAGTTTGAATACAAATATTGTATACTAGAGATTATCCAAACTCAAAAGGAGTCCTTATTACAATTATTATTACACTATTTCACAGAATAGTGAGGACTACTAATGCTATCATCTGGTTCGTCACTCCGTTCCCCCCACTAGTCCACTCGCTTCGTTCTCATTTCACAAGAGGACAATAAAAGTAAAAGGTGAGCTCAACTAGCCCATGAGGAAATATTATGACTAAGATAATGCAAAATATATTATCGTTAGCCTTCAACAAAGGTGTTAAACCGAAACAATATAACAACCATCAAGTTTAATCTGCGGTGAACAAGCAATCCATTAAAAGAGTCAAGTAGAGAATAAAATCTACTATCTTTTATGATTTAAAAGGTTTTCATCACTTTTATCATTTGGACTCGAACAATAAATAATCCACATCATCAAATCACCCCTGCACTACGGCCAAGGATATTCTTTAGTATCACGACCACAATTATCCATGCACTACGGGCCAAGAATATTTGTGTATTCAATAATGGTCATGATCATGCCAACAACTGTCCATCAATGCACTACGGGCCAATAAGGACTTTTACCACATCACTTGTAACATTACGGTCATGATTACAATCAATAATCCTCATCATAATCATACCAAGTCCATTTATGCACTTTCTGATGCCACGATGACTTTCAACAAAATATAAACATGAGGATGATGATAATGATATAAGAATTCAATAAAACAAGTTCAAGAATTATTTTATCCGGAATTATTAACGTCCAAATTGTCAACATGATACTGCTTTGTAGAGTAAAATTCAAGAATGCTCGGAAGAATATTTCCATGAAAGGATCTTTGGATGAAGCGCAAATATCAAGAATATTCCACTAATTTCATGGAGTATAGAAGTCTAAACTTTAACTTACCGAGTATAATAGAGAATGGAATAACAACAAAAATCACCATGCATGCGGTACTTGACAGATGCAGAGTTATTCAACGAGAATAATAATAATCGGAACTAGGTCGAGGCAAAATTACGCACCGGCGGAAGTTCCAATGAGAATAATAAAGAATGGAATAACAATGAAATCACCATGTATGCGGTATTTCATGTATGCATTATTCCAACAGAATACTAATAATGACGGAATCAGTCCGTAGAAACATGCATGACGAATATTCCAACATAATAATAAAGACGGAATAATAGAAGAATGTCACCAAGTATAGGGTAGACCAGCGTATACAGTTATTCAAATGTAATAATAAGAAATGGAGTAACAACAGTTCTCTTCATGAATAAGAAAGAATAACACCCCTTACGAGTACAACAAATAATATTCCCTACCTTGGAAAAACTGATATAATCGAGTAAGTAGCGTATTTCTCTCTTCTTTCTCTCTATAATTTCTCTATATAATAATCGCTCTAAAGCTTTTGTGAATTGGTGAGAAATGAAGGAAGAATGAGCTTATTTATAGGAAAATATAGTTTCGATAATTGCACGTTTTGGGGCTCGAAAATTACAATTATAATACCTCCAACTTTTCTTTCATTTATAATTTAGTCCTTGCAAGTATTATCAATCTTGCACCAACTCACCTAATAGTAAATAATGTGAATTAATAGTTCAATCATGTGAATCAATAGTATAATCATGTGAAAAATACAAATTTCAGTATATTACCTCCATCTATACCTCCATTTTTAATTTAGTCATGCAAGTATTATCAATCTTACACCAACTCCCCTAATAGTAAATAATGTGATTCAATAGTACACATATGTGAACAAATAGTTATATAAGCATGTGAATTAGTAGCAATTAATTGCTCATTTATCCGATAAATTACCTGATTATCAATATAACCCCTAGACATCAATTATCATCGGAATAAATGTCGATTTTCACTAACACAAACAATTCCAACATAATAAAACTATTTTTTATCAAAAATATAAATTTTGAAATTTCAAAGTTTGATTTTTTCCAAAAAAGTCAATCAACGACTTTTTGACCAACTAGTGAATCCTTTAAAATTTTGTGTTTATAGACTATTTTTACTAATTTACGTCGTTTTAGGACTCAAATATCACGTCTGCGTCTCCAAATTTAACTCCGAACAACATTCATCATTAATATTATAACTCACAATATTTATCAACCAGTAGGTCTCGGGAAAGAGGGGCTTTCGATAAGGATTTCTCCTATCATGCGCGCAATTAGGTGACCAAACATCTCCTTGATGAGAACTTCTAGACATTGTAAATAATGCAATTTATAATATGAATAAATTTGTCGTCTCAAGTATTAATTTAATAAAAAAACATTTTATGCAGATGATGATCTTGTGACAATAATTGAATCAATAATATGATAGATATGATCGTGAATTCTCAGAGCAATAATTGAGTATAACCGAGTGACTTCTCACATAAGCATCAATAATCAATACCGTGTGCTACTATGCAACCACACGCCAGACATCAGCACTTTTTAACACCGTGTGTTTCAACAATTAACAGTAAAACTTCCGCCGTTATTTTCATAAAGTATTTTTGTCGTTTTTCTCAATCCAAATAATAATTACGCTGTGGGGTCCACCAATGATTGTCTTGTTGTACGAATATTCCTGTTAAAGACGAATATTCCCAGACCAATCAAATATTATATAACAACTTGCGTTTTGCAAAATTTGTAAATATTACCCACAACTATAACATTATATCAAATCCACACCATAATATTCAAAAATATATTTCGAGAAAATTTAATCTTTATTCAAAAAAAATCTGGGTCTCATGACTTGAGTCTCCGACCACTTAAAACCCCTTGTGTCTTTTACCTTATGTCATTTACATTATGTATATTAACTGCTATAACTGCTATATATGTTTTAACTGCTTACAACTGAACTAACTCTAAGAAAAATGTATGTATGGTTATAAATACATCAATGAAAGGGATCTTTTACTTATTCTGTTGTGCTTGAGAAGATTCTTATGTTTGTCATATGCTAAAACATTAGCTATACAAAATAAACGAGAAAAGTATTTATGATTAAAAATGATCTATTCAACCCCCCCCCCCCCTTCTAGATCTATATTGTGCCTACTAGGAACTAACAGACCAGATTATTGAGATACGACCAAATTAAGAGAATGGGATGCCATGTATCAACATAACTTTTTAAATGGGTGTTTAGAAACCTATAAATAGGTCACAAAACCACCCAAATTATTCACTAAAAATTATTTAATCCTTCTTCAAGTGCTTATAAAAATTTATTATTCTAATTATTTTTCTTGTTATAATTTTCTTCTTTCATTTATAGTTTAGCACTAGATTTGTTCGTACACAAAAAATTCTAGTACATAATAAAATCTGGGCATATCTTATCTTGGGAAACTAATTCGCAGTAACCCTGTGTAGAAAAAGTAAGGGGCGAATATAGTCTTAAGGAAAGAGTGGTCAACCATTCGATTCAGGCAGAAATATTTTCGTTCTATATCTTACTACAAAGTAAAAAAATTTCAACAATCTTATGACTATATTACCATGGAGGACAACAATTCAAAAAATATCTTGAATCAAATTAACAAACTCGAGAAGTTTGATGGATTATTCTTCAGACATTGGAAAAGTAAAATGTATTTTTGCTTAATGACATTAAAAATATCTCATGTGCTAAATGAGGAGAAAATTGAAGAAAAAAAAATTGAGACACCGACAGAAATGAAGAATCGAATAAAATGGGAACAAGATGATTTTTTGTGTAAAGGGTATATTTTAAATGCACTATCCAATTCGTTGTAAGATGTGTATGAAGCCAAATTCATGGAAAAGATGGCAATGGAATTATGGGAGGATCTCGACAACAAATACAAAATTGAGGACGCCGGAAATAAAAAAATTCTAGTAAATTCATTATTTGATTATCAAATGATAGATAACAAATCTGTTATGCTGCAAGTACATGAACTTCAAATTATTATGAATCAAATTATGTCGGAAGGTCATAGCCCTGACGAAGGGTTTCAAGAATCGACAATCATTTCAAAATTACCATTTTCATAGAAAGATTGTCGAAAAGAATTGAAACAAAAGAAAGATGCAATGGCTATGCAAGAACTTATTAAATTTCTCCAAGTTGAAGAAGATTCTCGAAACTTGGATAAATTGGAAACATAAAATAAAAGTGCTAAAGCTCTTGTCATAGAAAATGCATTTAAACCAAGGGGCAACAATAAAAGAAAGCGTGGTGGTCAACATAGCACTTCCAGAAATAAAAAAATCGAAAGGTACTTGTTGGAAATGTTGTAAGCCAATACATTTCAAGAAATAATGTACTTTGTACTTGAAACAAAGGTAACAAAAAAATGACCAAGCAAATATGGTAGACAATGAGGATATTGCTACTATGATCATGGAGACTAACATGGTTGGAAATGACATGGAATGGTGGATCGATTCGGGAGCAATGATGAGTGGGATTTATACCCGCGAATCAGATACTTTATTGCTTAAATAGTTGCCTAATCTTTGTAGATTTTATATAGTTTTTATATGATTATAGTATTATTTTGCTTAACCGATGTGTTGTAGGACTTAATAGGTCTTTTCTAGCTTTCAGGGGGCAAAACGGTCATTTTCTATACACCTAGCACTTTCTGTTACGGATTCCAAGCTTTAAGCTCATATACATATGCCGCGACCCACGTCCAGTACATGTGACACCCCAAACCCGGGTACCTAAATTCCCACGGGATTTGGTGTTCACTGTCAAAACATCATGTATCTATCTACCCATAATAAATAAAAAACCATAAATAGATAGAAATAAATCCTCTCCTTATGGAGTTACAACATCTGAATATAAATACACCAATCCCATGTCATACTAACCTTAAATCTTAAATGCAAAAACATAAACAAATAATAAGTTTTACACAACTTTAGCATAAATCTAAAACATAAATACATCAAATAAACAACAAGTCTTCATCACTTGTTAACTTTGCCCTTGCCTTTGCTAGTAGAAGGCTCGTCGGACCTTTCGTTCTTAACTACAATGTTATTATTACGCAAGAGTGAGCACAATTTCCCACAAGTATAATAATATAACAATAAAATAATAACATACGAATGAATCAAAGACTTCTAAAATAAAAAACTCGGCTTTTGAATCAAGAATGAATAACAAGAATCAAAAGAAGTTCTGATGGTCATAAGACCTTGAACTACGTCCTAGGTTGTCAAGTGTTTATACTTGAAACCTTTAACAGTCATAAGACTATGAACTCTTCTTCTCGTACTTAGGGGGATCGGCCCTTAGTACCATACTATGCACAATATCTTAACGCTAAAGCATAATTAATCCCCTATAACAGGGTTGTTCATCTCAGCTTGACATTAGAGTCCGCACCAAAGAAAGTTTGGTTTGGATAAGCTCAACAATGGTTCTGAAATTTAGAACGTTCATCAACTATGGACTAGTCGGATCAATAAGGGTTCGCTAGTCTTACAAGATTCAACAATAATTGATATTCAATTTGAATAATAAAGTTCAAGATGTATATGTTGATCGATTTCACAATCAAAACATACGTGCAAGTATACACGGTCAACAAGTAATAAAGTGAAAGTAGAGTATCGTTCCCACGAGGAATTATTTAATAAAATCACCAAGTATTAGTTCTTAACCAAACTAATTTTATTTAAACAATTAATTTAGGATTTTGAATTAAATTATTTAATTAAACTAATTCTAGTTATAACTAGTTAAAAATCAGATTATGAAGATTTAAGATCACAACTTCACTTATTACTTCACTTATATTAAAACAATTCTTATTAATTATGCTTACTATTCTAGATTGTTAATCAGGAACTTATTAGTATTTATAACCACCTTCTGATGCATCACAAACATATTAATCCAAATCCACAATTGATAGAATTGAATCAAACACTCTAATTAACTAATTCAATATATTCCTATGTGAATTACAATTAAAAAGGATTTAAAGCACATGTTCCCTATCAGATTACATGCGACGTAAAGGCATATCCCTATCCTAAACACAAATCATGAATTCCAACACCATGTAGAAAACACAATCACATGCTATTATTGATCAGATCTAAATCTATACTCCATCTCCCAAATCCATATAGATTATCATAGTAATTATTAGCTAGACAATTAAACAATTATACTCAATCATAATAGACAATCCATAGAATAGATCACATAAATTAACAGAGAAGCATACCAAAATAAGTTATGCAATAAGATCCGTTGCAACCTTAAACAAGAGTTTAGTTCATTGTTATTGTATTAAAATCAAGAATCCACAACTGAATAGACATTAAAAGATAAAAGTAAGATTAGAGAAGAGAATAGAATCTATTGTCAATAGTCTTGAGACTCCTCTTCCGCTCCTGCTTTGAATCTTTAGTGTTCTTCAAGTTGCTTCAATATCCAACAATCCAATATAAACTAGGGTTTAATTATGCCCAATTAAATTGTTCTAAACACATATCAACATACATATCAAATTAAATAATTAATAATTCGCATAAAGGTTTGGCTCTGATACCACTGTTAGGTTTGTAATATTCATGAACGCAATCAAATTGCACTAAATAAGCGGAAGCATGGAAAATCAGAGTTTTAAAATTTTACAAACCATATACCCGGATAATCCTTTATGCACAATTATTAATTAAACGAAAAGAATAATAAGAATTATACCCTTGAAGATTCCTCAAGTACAAGTTCACCTCTAAATCCTTTCGCGTTCAACTTGAATCCGTCGGGTTTGGTTCCTTCCTTTGATCAACGTTAGCCACCCAAGTGTTTGGCCTCTATAGGTGATCCACCAAGGAAGAAGAAAGATTCAAGAAGATGGGTGGTTGGCTAAACCCTAGTTTTCTATCTCTATAGAAAAAGTGTACTCTCCAACTATTGGAATCACGTCTGTTGTAAAAAAAGTCAACAACCACTCTCTCACCCATAATAAAACTCCTCTTATTTATAAATGTGGGCAACCCTCCTTAACCATTAAGGAATTGGGTTTTATTTTAATTAATTAAACTCCTTTAATTAATTAGGCTCACAATCTTATTAGAAATAATTATTTAAATTCTTTTAATTAATTAGCCTCCTAATCTTATTAGGATATTTGAGAGTACTTTTATTAATTAATTCTCAAACTCCTTTAGGAATTAAATAATAATAGTAATAATAATAATAAGACTCCTCTTATTAATTTATATTTAATATTTCTAAAATAATAAATAATACATAATATGCTATTTAATTTATTCTATCACCATAAATTAAATTAAATATACTTAATTTATTATTACGATTATGCCATTAACTTCTTAAATAATTATTCTTCCTTTTATGGCGTAACCCTTTAGGTTCTCCATATTAAACCGGTTGTGAATAAATCAATTAGAACAATTCTAATCTTATTTAAATAAATAAATTAAACTATTAATTTATTTAAATAAATAATATTTATTCTACAATATGGATAAGCCTCCTTAGCGATTAACGACTTTCCAGATAATATAGATTTTAACATTAATCATAAAAGAACCTTTGAGTAAATAGTTACCATACAATTTAATCCTTCCACCATACAATGCCTCAATTAAATATAAGACAAGGAATTACTGTCAAGTCTTATTTTATTTAATTATATGTATTTCGACTTTTAAATGCACAACTCAGATAATGTAAATTAGAAACTCCTTTCTAATTTCATTACACCGCCAACCCGAGGACTCTTTGGGTTGTTATTTATCGAATCACATAGGACATTTCTCTTCTTATACTAGAAGTGGTAAATTCTTTATTGATCATACATTATCTCTATGTATAACTTATTATACCCAAGCATACCCTTTGATATACCCTAAGGGTCTTAAGGAATAAGTCAAAGTATAACTCATCATACACTAGATACTATGATAATCTCAAGTCCAAGGATCACTTGTACTACTATCACTACAAGAATTCCTATTGACAGACAAGTAAAACTCCATTAGGTATTCCTTAGCGAGCCACGTTCAGTGAACTTATTCTCCAATAAGCACCTACATACTTGTTTTAGTGTCTCCACACAAATGATCATGAGATCAATCATCCTCATCCAATGAGCAAGCAACGTATGTACCAATCTATCCGGATTCACTAATCCCCAATTTAGTAATCCAACGATTGGAAACTATTTTAGTTTTAAGCTTTCTAAGAATTTAGATCTCATTAGAATGATCATCATCATTATTCTAAAAGCATTGCTTAAAATTATGGGTTTATCACATATTATAAAGCAACATCATGTAGATAATTAAAAGTCTTTAATAAATTAATATTTTTTTATTAATAAATGAATAAGATTGTTACAAACTATATGCTTTATCATCAAATATGATTGGCTTGTGTGCATACTACTTTCATGCTGCGTATAGTTTGGACTGATGTGTCCCTCCCCTCCGCATTTTTAGCATACGATCGGTGGTTGTTCTCCTTCCTTGAAAATGGGTGTTGATGTTGCTGTCTTTTTATCATTATTGAACATTCTCTTCTTGAAATTTCCACTTCTATTATCTTGGCCATGATTACCACTGAAGTGGTTACCATTTCTGGCATTTTGATTTCCTCCATGTTTGTTGTCACCGCTTCGATGACTGCTACCACTGGTATTATCGTTTTCTTCAAGTATCTTTATCTTTTGGTGGACCTCATTATCGCGCTCCAATAACTGAGCCCTATTTACAACATCTTAATACAATCAAAGTTTGTGAGAAATGAGGTATTGACGTATTTCGGGTTTCAAACCTCTTATAAACATAAGTGTCATACGCTCCTCATTATCTACGAAATGGGATGCAAACCGGGATAATTCCGCAAACTTAGCCTCGTACTGCGATACAGTCATATTATTTTGCTCCAGCTTGATGAATTTTACCTCCTTCATATGACGAATACTTTAGGAAAAGTACTTGTCGTTGAATAATTCTTGGAACTTCTCCCAAGACATCTTTAGTGCGGCAGGCTGAGTACGTTTTATAGATTCCCACCAATGATCTGCCTCTCCTCGCAACATGAAGGTGGCAAAGGGAACCCTTTGCTCCTCAGAACATCCCAAGACATCAAATATCTTGGTTATCTGCTTAATCCACGTCTCTACCTTAAGTGGTTATGGCTTTCCCAAAAACTCTGGTGGTCCCAGCTCCTTGAATTGCTTAGCGGTGATAAACCGCGAGTTGCCAGTGTTTCCACTTGCATTTTGCACAAGAGTCTTTCTCGCCTAATGTTGCATAAATTGCAGAAAGCCTTTGAACATCACATTGTTCATCATTTGATCAGTGTTGTTGTTTACATGAGGATTATTTCCTTCCTGATGCACATTATTCTGGTTATTGATCGTCGGTGACTCAACGGTCTCATGTGCTCCATTGCTTATCTCAACATTTTCAGATGTCATTTTCAAACACAATCACAAAACAAGGGTTAATTGACATGCCAAATATTATCCCTATATTCTGACCGACCAATTAAATAACAAATAAACTTAGGTAGGTCATACTAGATTATAATTTACCCGTCTCTCCCCTCCTAGTTCTAGCCTCAAATTTTCAAATTTGGGATCATATCCCTAGCTACGATACCAAACCGGACGCCCCAAAAGGTAGGTATACACAACCCATTCTGAGTCGCCAAATACATAGTACAGAATTCAAATACAAACTTAATTATACAACTATCGTGTAAAATACAACAAAACATAAGCTAAGAGTTTTACACGAATATTGTCTCGTAGACAATATCCAAACTCAAATGGAGTCCTCATTATAATTATTATCACACTATTTTATAAAATAGTGAGGACTACTACAGCCACTATCTCGGACCGTCACTCTGTTCCCCGACTAGTCTCAGTTATATTCTCATTTCCTGAAGAGAACAATGAAAGCAAATGGTGAGCTCAACTAGCCCATTAAATAATATTATGACTAAGATAATGTAGAATAAATTATCATTAGCCTTCAACAATGTTAAACTGATAGAATACAATAGACAACAAGTTTAACTGCAGCGGAACAAGCAATCCATTAAAAGAGTCAAGTAAAGCATAATATTTACTATCTTCTATGATTTAAAAGTTCATCACCAATGTAAAATCCCAAATTTTATGAATAAAGATTTAATTTTCTCGAAATATTTTTTTCAAAATTATGGTGTGGATTTGTGATAATGTTATAGTTGTGGGTAATATTTATAAATTTTGAAAAGTATGCAAGTTGTTGTATAATATTCGAATAGTCGGGGAATATCCGTATGACGGTACAATTATTGGTGGACCCCACAACGGAATTATTGTCGGATTAAGAAAACGACAAAAATATTTTTTTGAAAATAACGGCGGAGAGGTGTTATCGTTAAAAGCGTTGAACTACCCAAGAGTAAAAATGCGATGTCTGGCGTGGTTGCATAGTAGCACACGGTATTGATTACTGATGCTTACGTGAGAAATCACTCAATTATACTTAATTATTGCTACAGTAATTGCTGCATCATATTATGAGACCCCAGATTTTATGAATAAAGATTTAATTTTCTCAAAATATTTTTTTGAATATTATGGTGTGGATTTGATATAATGTTATAGTTGTGGGTAGTATTTATAAATTTTGCAAAAAAGCACGAAGTTGTTATATAATATTCGATTGGTGGGGAATGTTCATTTTATCAAAGAATATTAGATGCAAATGATGGCACAATCATTGGTGGACCCTAGCGGAATTATTATGCGATTGAGAAAACGACAAAATATTTTATGAAAATAACGGCGGAAGTTTTACCAGTTAATCTTGTTGAACTACTCGGTAGTAAAAAGTACGATAATACACGTGGTTGCATAGTAAGACACTTAGCAGTATTGATTATTGATCTTTACGTGATAAGTCACCGGTTTTGTTTTATTGGTATTATTAATGTAATAAAATGTAATACTTTTATAAAGTTATTCTATAAATAGAATATATTATATTCTATTATGCATAGTGTTGCATAGTGTCTGCGCATAGTATTTTGCATAGTAAATCTTTTTATATAAAAATGTAATACTTTTATAAAGTTATCATTTTATTGTATAATAATTAGAATATATTATATTTTATTATGCATTTACATAGTGCTGCATAGTGTTTTGCATAGTAAAATCTTTTATATAAAACAAAATACTTTTATAAAGTTATTTGTTTTATTAGACAATAATTAGAATACATTATATTTTATTATGCATAGTATTTGCATAAAGGTTCACGATAAGATTTCCATAGTAAAATCTTTTATAAAGTTATTCATTTTATTATATTATAAATAGAATATATTATATTTTATTTAAAAGATTTTGCTTTAAATATGGACCGTCAGATTAAAGTAAATCAATCTGGACCGCTCATGAGTTAATTCTTATGCGATCCATTCTTCTATAAATAGAAGTTCATTCATTCATTATTTCTTACGAATTCATTGAAACTACAGAGAGAAACTACGAGAGAGAAAGAAGAAAAGTGTTCTCGCTACTTCACTACTTCTATATCCAAAGACTCTTTCTACAGGTAGGGGATATTATTTGTTGTACTTGTAAGGGTATTCTTTCTTTCTAATTCATGAAGAGAACTTCATTATTCCATTCTTTATTATTCTGTTGGAATAACTTTTGTATCGCTGACTACCCCATACTTGGTGAAATTCTTCATTATTCAATTCTTTATTATTATGTTGTAATAACTTTGTTTATGTGAAATCTTTAACATACATGGTGAAATTCTTCTAATATTCCAATCTTTATTATTCTGTTGGAATATCCTATCGGTGCGTATTACGCCTGACCTGGTTCCGTTATTTAGTATTCTGTTGGAATAACCTGTCTATGCGAAGTACCGCATGCATGGTGATTTCTATTGTTATTCCATTCTTTATTATTACTGTTGGAACATCCTGCTTGCGGTCTTGAATTTACTTTGACACGGTTCCGTTATTATTATTACATTGGAATAACTTTTATATCACCAAGCACCGCATGCATGGTGATTTCTTTTGTTATTCCATTTTTATTATACTCAGGTTGGTTAAAGTTTTGACTTCTATACTCCATGAAATTAGTGGAATATCCTTGATATTTGCGCTTCATCTAGTATATTTTCATGGAAATATTCTTCCGAGCATTCTTGAATTTTACTCTACAAAGCAAAGATTATCATGTTGACAATTTGGGCGCTTATCGGTTCCTAGATAAATTAATTCTTGAACTTTTTTATTGAATTCTTATATCATTGTCATCATCCTCATGTTTATATTTTGTTGAAAGTCATCATGGCACGTAGTGTATATAGATGAACTTGGTATGATTATGACCATGGATTATTGATTGTAATCATAATCGTAATGTTACAAATGATGTGAAAAAAGTCCTCATTGACCCGTAGTGCATTGATGGGCGCTTTTTGGTATGATTATGGCTATGGATTCTCTTTGGCCGTAGTGCAAAGATGAATTGTTTTATGGCATGATCGGGGACCGTTGATGAAAACATGATTATCTTTAGTCAGTAGTGCATGGATAATTCGTGGTCGTGATACTAAAGAATATCCTTGGCGAGTAGTAGCGAGGGTGATTCGATGATGTGGATTATTTATTAAAATTTGAGTCCCGATAAAAGTGATGAAAAACCTTTAAATCATAAAAGATAGTAGATTTTATTCTCTACTTGACTCTTTTAATGGATTGCTTGTTCCGCTTATTGAGCTAAACTTGATGTTTGTTATATTGTATCGGTTTAACATCATTTAAAGGCTAATGATAATTTATTACGCATTATCTTAGTCATAATATTTTCTTATTGGGCTAGTTGAGCTCACCCTTTCTTTCACCGTTCTCTTGAGAAAATGAGAATATAGCTAAAACGCAGCTCAGGGAGCGGGTGATGGTCCTAGATGGTGCATTAGTAGTCCTCACTATTACGTGAAATAGTGTGATAATAATTGTAATAAGGACTCCTTTTGAGTTTGTATACTCTCTAGTAGACAATATTTGTATTCAAACTCACAGTTTATGGTTTGTCGTATTGTACTCGACAGTTGTATTATTAAGTTGTATTTGAATTCTGTACCATGTATCTGGCGACTCAAGATGGGTGATGTATACCTAATTTTGGGGGCGTCACACATATCTCTCATATTATTGATTCAATTATTGTCACAGTATCATCTGCATAATATGATATATTATTAAATCAATAATTGAGACGGCAAAGTTATTCATATTATTATTTGCAATATTGACAATGTCTAGAAGTTCTGTAAAGGAGAGGTTTGGTCACCTAATTGTGCGCCAATAAGGAGA
The DNA here is from genome assembly GCA_020205605.1 of Panax ginseng. Lineage (NCBI taxonomy): Eukaryota > Viridiplantae > Streptophyta > Magnoliopsida > Apiales > Araliaceae > Panax > Panax ginseng. The sequence continues at coordinate 67,120,897 of CM035150.1, forward strand.
AATCCTTAACGAAGCCCTCTTCACCGGGAGCGACTTCAGTTGTTAAATATTATGCGTTATAATATTAATGATGAATAAGTTCGTGTTGATTAAAGATGAAATTGATAGTTCCATTGTATGGGAATTATTAGTGTTAGTAGAAATCGATATTTATTTCGATAATAATTGATGTATGGAGGTTATATTGACCAATCGGGTAATTAACCGGATAAATGAGCAATTAATTATTATTAATTCACATGCTTATAACTATGTGTTCACATGTGTGTACTATTGATTCACATAATTTACTATTAGGGGAGTTGGTGCAAGATTGATAATACTTGCATGACTAAGTTAAAAATGGAGGTATAGATGGAGGTACTATACTGTAATTCGTATATTCTATTATACTCGTATGAGATATCATTTTTTTTGTACTCGTAATTAAATATCATTTTATTTGGTATTTTATTTACGGGTTACTATTCACTCTAGTATTGTTCACTTGGGTATTTGGGACACTTTTTGTGTCAGGGTACTATTCATGGGGTACTATTCCTGAAGTACTATTCACGGGGAACTATTCACCCGAAAAATATATTTCTTTTCAGTCCAAATTATTTTTGAGTACAATATTATTCCATGAGAAGATGTGATAATTTTTCAGACAGTTGGTTCAAATTATAATAGTAAATCATTATGGATCGTTGGTTTAAAGTTTTAATAGTAACTTGTCCCTTCATTTTTCCAAGAGTTATTTGTCCCTTCGGTTTTTCAAGAGTTATTTGTCCCTTCAATTTTCCAAGAGTTATTTGTCTCTTCGGTGTTCCAAGAGTTAATTGCCCCTCGCAAATAGTAGTTGTCTCTTCAATATTACCAGGAGTCATTTTGACCCTTCGTTAAGACTAAGAGCTACTTTAAGTTCTTCTATAAATAGAATCTCATTCCTTCATTATTTCTTACGAATTCACTAAAACTCTAGAGAGAGAAACTATAAAGAGAAAGAAGAAAAGTATTTTGTTACTTCACTACTCCAGTATTCAGTTTTTCTAAGGTAAGGGGTATTATTTCTTTTATATTCATGAAGAGAACTATTGTTATTACATTCCTTATTATTCTGTTGGAATAACTTTGTATCATACGCGCGACTACTGGTATACATGGTGAAATTATGTTGTTATTTAGTTCTTTATTATTACATTGGAATATCCTATCTCATGCGATTACGCATGACTGGTTCCATTCTTTATTATTACATTGGAATAACTTTATGCATGCGGTGCTTGATCGCATGCCTAGTGAATTCTTCTACTATTTCATTCTTTATTATTCTGTTGGAATAATCTATCTACGTGGATTAGCGCCTGGTGGCAAAAATCCATTTGCGGTTTCATATATTCTATTATACTCAGTTGGTTAAAGTTTTGGCTTCTATACTCCATGAAATTAGTGGAATATCCTTGATATTTGTGCTTCATCCAGTATCTTTTCATGGAAATATTCTTCTGAGCATTCTTGAATTTTACTCCACAAAGCAGTATCATGTTGACAATTTGGACGTTATTGAGTTCAGGATAAATTAACTTATAAATCTTTAAAATTTATTCTTGAACTTGTTTTATTGAATTGTCATCATCCTCATGTTTATATTATGTTGAAAATCATATGTGGCCTATAGTGCATAGATGGACTTGGTATGATTATAACCAGGGATTATTCGGTATAATCATGACCGTAATGTTACAAATGATGTGGAAAAAGTCCTCATTGGCCGTGTAGTGCATTGATGGGCGCTTTTGGTATGATTATGGCTATGGATTCTCTTGACCAAGGGTGCAAAGATGAATTGTTTTATGACATGATCAGTACCGTTGATGAAAACACGATTATCTTTGGCCCGTAGTGCATGGATGATTCGTGGTCGTGATAGTAAAGAATATTCTTGGCCTGTAGTGCAGGGATGATTTAATGATGTGGATTATTTATTAAGCTGAGTCTCAGCGATAAAAGTGATGAAAAACTTTTTAAATCATAGAAGATAGTAGATTTTATTCTCTACTTGATTCTTCTAATGGATTGCTTGTTCCGCTGCAGTTAAACTTGATGTTTGTTATATTTTATCAGTTTAACACTGTTGAAGGCTAAGGATAATTTATTCTGCATTATCTTAGTCATAATATTTCTTACTGGGCTAGTTGAGCTCACCCTTTCTTTTAATGTTCTCTTCAGAAAATAAGAATATAAATTTGGGACTAGTCGGGAATGGATTGACAAATCCCGGATGGTTTGCATTAGTAGTCCTCACTATTCGTGAAATAGTGTGATAATAAATGTATTGAGGACTTATTTTGAGTTTGAATCTTCGCCTAAAGACAATATTTGTATTAAAACTCACACTCATGTTGTATATTTAAGTTTGTATTTATATTACGAACCATGTATCTCAGCGACTCGTAATGGGTGATGTATACCTATTTTAGGGGCGTCACAGTTGGTATCAAAGCTTAGGGATATGATCCCTGGCTGAGATGTGAGACAAGAACTAGGAGGGGAGAGACAAGGATTTCCTTCACTAGTATGACCTACCTAAGTTTATTTGGTATTTAATTGGTCGGTCAGAGTATAGGGATAATATTTGATATGTTAATTAACCCTTGTTTTGTTGCAGTATTTGAAATGGCATCCAAAAATGTTGAGATAAGCAATAAAGCACATGAGACCATTGAGTCACCAACGATCAATGCCCAGGATAATGTGCAACAGGAAGACAATAATCCTCAGGTAAACAATAACACCGATGAAATGATGAATAATGGGATGTTCAAAGGCTTTATGCAATTCATGCAACATCAAGCGAGAGAGACTCCTGTTCATAATGCAGGTGGAAACAATGGCAACCCACGGTCAGTCACCGCTAAGTAGTTCAAGGAGCTGGGACCACCGGAGTTTTTGGGAAAGCCAGAACCACTTAAGGCGGAGACGTGGTTAAAGCAGATCACCAAGATATTTGATGTCTTGGGATGCTCCGAGGAAGCAAAAGGTTCCCTTGCCACCTTTATGTTATGAAGAAGCGATTCTTGGTAGAAATCTGTAAAATGTACCCAGCCTGACGCACTCAAGATGTCTTGGGAGAAGTTCCAAGAGTTGTTCAACAACAAGTACTTTCCCGAAAGTATTCGTCACATAAAGGAGGTGGAGTTTATTAAGTTGGAGAAAAACAATATGACCGTGTCGCAATATGAGGCTAAATTTGCGGAGTTATCCCGGTTTGCATTCCATTTTGTTGATAATGAGGAGCGAATGACGCGAATATTTCTAAGAGGTTTGAAACCCGATATACGTCAATACCTCATTTCTCACAAACTTTGTTTATATTCAGATGTAGTGAATAGGGCTTAGTTATTGGAGCGCGATAATGAGCTAGCCCAACGAAAGGATAACGAACAACAACACGATAATAATCGTACCGGTGGCAACGGCCATCGGAACAATGATAACCATCGTGGAGGAAATTATCATGCCAGAAATGGTAACCACTTCGGTGGTAATTATGGCCAAGATAATAGAAGTGAAAGTTTCAAGAAGAGGAGATTCAATAATAATGGAAAGACGTCAGCACCAACACCTATTGTTAAAGAAGGAGAATGACCAAATTCGATGATTATATTTCAAAATGCGGAGGGAGGACACATCGGTCCAAATCATGCGTGATGCGCCTCTAAAACATGTTACAATTGTGGAAAAGAAGGTCACCTATCCCGATCTTGTCGTGCACCAAAGTTAAGTCCAAATTTGGGGCGGTGGCACCAAAGGCGGATCTGAGACAAAACAAAAGTCGGTGGTTTTAGGAAGAGCGTTTTTGTGACTTCTCAAAAAGTAACTTGACGAAGTTAGTAATGCAGGTTAGTTGATTATAAATTATTGCGAAGTCTATACCTTATTAGATACCGGTTCTACCCATTCTTTTATCTCTCTTGCTTGCGCTCAACGTTTAAATTTAACTCCGGAGAAGTTAGACTTTGACTTATTGATTGAAACTTCGTTAGTAGAAACTTTCGTTGCCTCCACTGTTTATAAATCTTGTTGATTCAAATCGACACTTTCACGTTACCTGTCGATCTTATCTCTTTGAAAATACTTGCCTTGGATGTAATTTTAGGGATCGATTGGTTAACTACTCATCAAGCTTTTCGTAAGGTTGTTAGCTTTCATATTCCTAACCAACCTGTTATGCGAATTCAAGCAACCAACCCACTAAAGTCAATCATTGTCATATCAAGCCATAAGTAAAGAGCCCCGGTCCTTTCGTTGTTAACTTCCTTGTGTGGAATGCACCGAAGCCAGACTTTCTGTAGGGGACGTTGTGAATGACGATGACAAGTTGATAGGTATCAATGTGACGTGTTATCCAAGTCTTGGATGAGAGTCACAGTTTTGAATGATATTTCTATTGTTAATAAATTTCCTGACGTATTCCTGAAGGACTTCTTAGCCTACCCCTAGAGCGTGAAATCGAATTTTGTATTGACCCCAGTACAAAACTCATTTCTAAAACCCTCAAATATTTTTTTCACCCAAAACGAACGTGTAATGTGTCAAAGACGTTGGCTCGAGCTGTTGAAGATTACGATCGTACCATTCAATATCATCGTGGGAAAAGCGAACGTGGTAGCTGACGCGTTGAGTAGAAGATCGTATGCTTTTACGAGTGTGATGTTGTTAACACAAAGACCCATTTCGTATAACTTACAAATGATGGAGATAGAGTTAAAGACTCTAGGGACCCACGTGAAGATAACAAATATACGATTAGAATCGACTTTAATCGATAAAGTTAAATTTGCTCAAGCTACATACTCAGAGCTGATGAATGTGAAGAAGAAGGTTCAAGCGGGCGTTATTTTATAAGCAAGAATCGATGAAGAGAGGAAATCTCAACCCTCGATTTTATTGGCCCATTTGAAATCCTTGATCGAGTAGGAACTGTGGCCTATAGACTCGTTTTACCGCCAAGTATGGCGCGTGTTCATAACGTTTTTCACGTATCGATGTTACGTAAATATGTGGACGACCCGAACCACATTATTGAATTAAAACTAAACGAGATAGCAGAAGATTTAACGTATGAGGAGATACGTGTTAAAATCTTGGATAAGAAGGATCGTATTCAACACTCAAAGGTTATACCTCAAGAGTTAGAATCTGAAATAAAGTCAAGGTATCCTCATTTGATCAGCATACCAGGTACGTACGAAAATTTCGAGGGCGAAATTTCATAAGAAGGGGAGATTGTAAAATCCCAAATTTTATGAATAAAGATTTAATTTTCTTGAAATATTTTTTTCAAAATTATGGTGTGGATTTGAGATAATGTTATAGTTGTGGGTAATATTTATAAATTTTGAAAAGTATGCAAGTTGTTGTATAATATTCGATTGGTCGGGGAATATCCGTATGACGGTGCAATCATTGGTGGACCCCACAACGGAATTATTGTCGGATTGAGAAAACGACAAAAATATTTTTATGAAAATAACTACGGCGAGATTGTTATCGTTAAAACTGTTGAACTACCCTTAGTAAAAAGTCTGATAATACACGTGGTTGCATAGTAGCACACGGTATTGATTATTGATGCTTACGTGATAAGTCACTTTCAGTTATACTCAATTATTACTTCTGATGATTCTTTGCATCATATCTCTCATATTATTGATTCAATTATTGTCACAATATCATCCTGCATAATATGATATATTATTAAATCAATAATTGAGACGACAAGCAAAGTTATTCATATTATTATTTACAATATTGATAATGTCTAGAAGTTACATCGAGGAGAGGTTTGGTCACCTAATTGCGCGTCGATAAGGAGAAATCCTTATCGAAAAGCCCCTCTTTCACAGGAACGACACAGTTGTTAAATATTATGCGTTATAATATTAATGATGAATAAGTTACGTGTTGATTAAAGATGAAATTGATAGTTCCATTGTGTGGAAATTATTAGTGTTAGTAGAAATCAATATTTATTCGATAATAATTGATGTATGGAGGTTATATTGACCAATCGGGTAATTAATCGGATAAATGAGCAATTAATTGCTATTAATTCACATGCTTATAACTATGTGTTCACATGTGTGTACTATTGATTCTCATGATTTACTATTAGGGGAGTTGGTGCAAGATTGATAATACTTGCATGACTAAGTTAAAAATGGAGGTATAGATGGAGGTACTATACTGTAATTCGTATATTCTATTATACTCGTATAAGATATCATTTCTTTTATACTCGTCATGAAATATCATTTTATTTGGTATTTTATTCACGAGTTACTATTCACTCAGTTACTATTCACTCTAGTATTGTTCACTCGAGTATTTGGGACACTTTTCGTGTCGGGGTACTATTCATGGGATACTATTCCCGAAGTACTAATCACGGGGAACTATTCACCCGAAAAATATATTTCTTTTCGGTCCAAATTATTTTTGAGTACAATATTATTCCATGAAAAGATGTGATAATTTTTCAAATAGTTGGTTGAAATTATAATAGTAAATCAATATGGATCGTTGATTTAAAGTTTTCATAGTAACTTGTCCCTTCAGTTTTCCAAGAGTTATTTGTCCCTTCGGTTTTTCAAGAGTTATTTGTCCCTTCGGTTTTTCAAGAGTTATTTGTCCCTTGAGTTTTCCAAGAGTTATTTGTCTCTTGATTGTTCCAAGAGTTAATTAAACCCATGAAATAGTAGTTGTCTCTTCAATATTACGAGAGTCATTTTGAACCTTCGTTAAGACCAAGAGCTACTTTCGGTTCTTCTATAAATAGAAGCTCATTCCTTCATTATTTATTACTTAATTCAAAAACTCTAGAGAGAAAACTATAGAGAGAAAGAAGAAAAGTATTATGCTACTTCACTACTCCAGTATTCAGTTTTTCTAAGATAAGGGGTATTATTTCTTTCATATTCATGAAGATAACTATTGTTATTCCATTCCTTATTATTCTATTGGAATAACCTGTATATACGAACTACCGTATACATTGTGAAATTATGTTGTTATTCCGTTCTTTATTATTCTGGTGGAATATCCTGTCTTGCGGATTACGCATGACCTGGTTCCATTCTTTATTATTCTGTTGAAATAACCTGTTTGTGCGGTCTATCGCATGCCTAGTGAATTCTTCTGCTATTCCATTCTTTATTATTCTGTTGGAATAATCTGTCTACGTGGATTACCGCATGGCGGCAAAAATCCATTTAAGGTTTCATATATTCTATTATACTCAGTTGGTTAAAGTTTTGGCTTCTATACTCCATGAAATTAGTGGAATATCCTTGATATTTGCGCTTCATCCAGTATCTTTTCATGGAAATATTTTTACGAGCATTCTTGAATTTTACTCCTGAAAGCGAAGATCATGTTGACAATTTGGGCGTTATTGAGTTCAGGATAAATTAACTTATAAATCTTTAAAATTTATTCTTGAACTTGTTTTATTGAATTGTCATCATCCTCATGTTTATATTATGTTGAAAGTCATATGTGGCCTGTAGTGCATAGATGAACTTGGTATGATTATGACCAGGGATTATTCGGTATAATCATGACCGTAATGTTACAAATGATGTGGAAAAAGTCCTCATTGGTCCGTAGTGCATTGATGGACAGTTTTTGGTATGATTATGGCGATGGATTCTCTTCGGCCAAGGGTGCAAAGATGAATTGTTTTATGGCATGATCAGTACCGTTGATGAATACACGATTATCTTTGGTCCGTAGTGCATGGATGATTCGTGGTCGTGATACTAAAGAATATTCTTGGCATGTAATGCGAGGATGATTTAATGATGTGAATTATTTATTAAAAGTCGAGTCTCGTGATAAAAGTGATGAAAAACCTTTTAAATCATAGAAGATAGTAGATTTTATTCTCTACTTGACTCTTCTAATAGATTGCTTGTTCCACTGCAGTTAAAATTGATGTTTGTTATATTTTATCAGTTTAACACTGTTGAAGGCTAAGGATAATTTATTATGCATTATCTTAGTCATAGTATTTCTTACTGGGCTAGTTGAGCTCACCCTTTCTTTCAATGTTCTCTTCAGGAAATAAGAATATAGCTGGGACTAGTCGGGGAATGAATTGACAATCCAGATTGTTGCATTAGTAGTCCTCACTATTCTACGTGAAATAGTGTGATAATAAATGTATTGAGGACTTATTTTGAGTTTGAATCATCGCCTAGAAGACAATATTTGTATTAAAACTCACAACTCATGTTGTATATTTTAAGTTTGTATTTGTATTCGTACCATATATCCTGCAGACTCGAATGGGTGATGTATACCTATTTTGGGGGCGTCACAATCAATATTTTATCGATGTAACACATCTCAATAAATAATCCATATCATTGAATTATCCATGCACTACGGGCCAAGGATATTCAATATTATCACATCCACGAATTATCCATGCACTACGGCCAAGGATATTCGTTAGTATCACAAGTGGTCATGATCATGCCAACAACTGTCCATCAATGTACTACGAGCCAATGAGGACTTTTACCATATCATTTGTAATATTACAGGTCATGATTATACCGATACATAGTCATAATCATACCAATCAATAGTCCATCTATGCACTACGAGCCAAAGATGACTTTCATCACAATATAAGCATAAGGATGATGACAATGATATAAGAATTCAATTAAGTGAAAGCAAGGATAAATTTTAAAGATTTATAATTCAATTTATCCAGAGTTCAAGAATGTTCAAATTATCAACATGATAACTGCTTTGTGGAGTAAAATTTAAGAATAATATTGTATCAAAGATAATTTGGACAGAAAAGAAATCAATTTTTGTCATGAATAGTACCCCTGGGTGAATAGTACCTGAGTTAATAGTACCCCTTGAATAGTACTTCGTGAATAGTACTTGAGAATAGTACTTAAGGCATGAAAAGATTGAAATTTAACAAGAATGTTCAAAAAAATATTTCCGTGAAAAGATATTCGATGAAGCACAAATTTCAAGGATATTCTACTAATTTCAAGGAGTATAGAAGCAATACTTAACAAAATAAGTGTAGAATTAGGAATATAAAATGAAATAATATTACTTATATACTACATAGTATGGAAGAAAATATTATTTCTTACGGATATTGAACAAAAATAATATCCCTTACCTTAAAAGGAGAGTATTTCTGACTGGTAGGGCGGGAATATTCTTGAAGAAAACTTGCACTGTTTTCTACACTCAAAGCTTCCTTAAACTCTAAAGAAATACGCTCAATATTATAGAAGAAGAATTCTCTTATTCTGGTGCGATTTTTAATTCTAAACTAAGCATCTTATTTATAGGAGAATGACATGATACTATTTGAATTTAAAAAATCACGGACGCACAGTAGGAAAAATTCACAGGCGACGTTCGGCTGAAACTTTTAAAAAAAGTTGATTTTACTATGTTGCACTATGCAGTACTATGCACACACTATGTAGTACTATGCAACACTATGTAGTACTATGCAAATAAAATATAATATATTATATTTTATATAAAAACAAAACTTATAATAATACAAATAATAATATGAATAACTTTATCACTTTCAATTATTGATTTAATAATATAAAATATTTATGACAATAATCGAATCAATAATGTGAGATATTATGCAACAATTACTGTGACAATAATTGAATAAAATTGAGTAACTTATCACGTAAGAATCAATAATCAAAGATATTGTACAATACCGTGTGCTACTATGCAACCACGCCAGATTCAGTACTTTTTATCACCGGGTATTTCAACGATTAGCAATTAAAACTTTTGCCATTATTTTTACAAAAATGTATATACATGCTTTTCTAACTCAAGCAGAATTTCGTTAATGGGGTCCACCAATAATTATGTCATCGTACGAATATTCCCTGATAAAACTTCACATTAATATGCAGTTTAAGCATATTATCAATGAATGAAGAATTTACACTTTTATTATCTTCGATCAATTGAATGAGAACAATCCTACAAATAATTTTTGACAGTTGTAATACCTACAATTATGCATTAATTATAACATTGTATTTCACTTGTTCACAACCTTCAAGGGTTAAATGCTTTCTAAGTCAATATACTATACGTCAACTTACAACTGGGTTACTGAATTATTTTTTCTTACAGTCAACTCACTGAACTATATTTTACTAACAAAAAATTAAATTTTTGTAACAGACGTTAATTAATTGGACGGAAAACTGACGTGTAAAACGAAGGGTCCCATTTAATCCTAGCTTGAGCTGACCTATAATTTATTTTAACACCTAAGCTATTGCCCACCCATGGAAAACTAAGATCCGACCCACCAAATGTAGATCCGATCCATCCCAACAAATGATTTCTGATAAAAAAGAAGAAAAATCCCTCAACTCACTCAAATTCCATCAGCTCATGCCAATCGAAGCACAAAAGAGAAGAAAAATTGAAAATAACAACAATTATATTGAACAACAGCAGTAAATCCAAGTCTTGCTGATGGATTTCCTCTCCAATGGCATCAATCTCAGGCCTCTGTTAATCTCCATTGAAGAACAGAGAACAGAGCAGATTGCTTTGAGTGACAACGGCAGCAGCAGAGAACAGAGCAGAGGGGTGGCGGTAAAAATGCCTTTGTCACCATCAATCGAATCGACAAACGAGAGGTGCAACGCGTGAAATTTGAAGTCTGAAGGATGCCATTGAGAGCCATTTTCAATTTAGCGAGTGAAGGTCTAGGGTTTTAGCGAAGGGAATATGAAATACATTTAGGGAAAAATTAAGGGTTTTTAATTTATATTATTACCTCACACAAATTGCTTTTCTCGAAAAAAGAGGAGAGGATTCCAAAGTTGATGGCGATTCCATTACGACTCGTGTATCCAGAGGGATTAGTGGAGATTTAACAAGGGATTGGAGCTCTTGAACAAGAAGCTTTTATTAATGGCTCTTCCGAGTTTCGTCCCAATTTTGCAAAATTCTTTGGACTAGAATGCACTCTCAATCATCTGGTTTGAAATTATGTGAATTTGGAAAATTAAGGGTTTTAATTTATATTATTATATTGGTAAAGAATTAAATAAAAATTCATTTGATATTTATTAAAAAAAATTAAATATATTTTTCATTTATTTTTTTATTTTTTCGACCAACTTTTCTAATTTATATTATTATATTTGTAAATAATTAAATAAAAATTAATTTGATATTAATTACAAATAAATTAAATATATTTTTCATTTATTTTCTTGTTTTTGGTAAAGTTTTCTAATTTATATTATTATATTTATAAATAATTAAACAAAAAAATAATTTGATATTAATTACAAAATAACTAAATATATTTTTCATGTATTTTCTTGTTTTTTGGTTAACTTTTCTAATTTATATTATTATATTTGTAAAAATTTAAATAAAAATTATTTGATATTAATTACAAAATTAATTAAATATATTTTTTATTTATTTTCTTATTTTTACCAACTTTTCTAATTTATATTATACTTTAAAATAATTCTTTTATTTTCTCCATAATTTTTCCCTCTAAATCCACCTAATCAAGGCCACATAGGATAATTCTACGACACACATAAGTTTTTTTCACAAGTCAACTACTTACGTTAAGCAAACTGCTTTAAATATTATTATAATTAAATAATTATTTTTAATTAAACAAATATTATTTTTAATTAAATATTATTATTTAAAATTAAACAAAGAAACTATTTAATTAATTAAAAATAATTATTTAATTATAATAATATTTAATTTTTTATTTTTGACTAATTTTTCTAATTTATATTATTATATTTGTAAATAATTAAACAAAAACTAATTTGATATTAATTACAAAAATAATTAAATATATTTTCATTTATTTTCTTATTTTTTGGCTAATTTTTCTAATTTGTATTATTATATTTGTAAATAATTAAATAAAAATTAATTTGATATTAATTACAAAAATAATTAAATATATTTTTCATTTATTTTCTTTTGTTTTTTAATTTATATTTTACTTTAAAATAATTCTTTTATTTACTCCATAAATTTTTCCAAATCTACATCAAGACCACATGGGATAATTCTTGCCACATAAAGCTTCTTTTTTCACAAGTCACCGCTTATGTGGCAAATCGGTTAAAGTTAACGGATTTTTTAACGGTTTGTAAGTAAATAAGAGTTCAATGACCCATTTGTAAGAAAAAAAAGTTCAATAACCCATTTGTAAGTTGACCTATAGTAGAGTGACTTCAAAAGCATTTAACCCCAACCTTCAATCATATCTCCTCCAATTCAATCTCAAATCATGAACATTTCTATTTAAAGATATATATTTTTCTTCTTTAAAATATTATTTGAACAAGCTTCGACTAATTGTATCAAATTTTTAGAGGTATTTTTGTTTATCCTATAAGCTATATATCAACTACATTTCTCAAAAATTGAAAAAATTAAACTCGTAAGTATTAAAACAAATTATATAAAAAAAGAAGTGAAGAATTTATATTGATTACTTTTGTAGAATTTCATATTACACATACATAGTGGTGGTGCTAACTACTAAGCTACATCGCACTAACAAATTAGTTTTACGAAAAGAAATAAATTAAAATCCATTATATATATATATAACATATTCGTGTTAGTATGTTGATGTAAAACCCTAACTTTTTGAATAAAGATGAATTTTCTATAAATATTATTTTTGAATATTATGGAGTGAAATTGAATATTCACTCAGTTACTATTCACTCTAGTATTGTTCACTCGAGTATTTGGGACACTTTTCGTGTCGGGGTACTATTCATGGGATACTATTCCCGAAGTACTAATCACGGGGAACTATTCACCCGAAAAATATATTTCTTTTCGGTCCAAATTATTTTTGAGTACAATATTATTCCATGAAAAGATGTGATAATTTTTCAAATAGTTGGTTGAAATTATAATAGTAAATCAATATGGATCGTTGATTTAAAGTTTTCATAGTAACTTGTCCCTTCAGTTTTCCAAGAGTTATTTGTCCCTTCGGTTTTTCAAGAGTTATTTGTCCCTTCGGTTTTTCAAGAGTTATTTGTCCCTTCAGTTTTCCAAGAGTTATTTGTCTCTTCGGTGTTCCAAGAGTTAATTGCCGCTTCGCAAATAGTAGTTGTCTCTTCAATATTACCAGGAGTCATTTTGAACCTTCGTTAAGACCAAGAGCTACTTTCAGTTCTTCTATAAATAGAAGCTCATTCCTTCATTATTTGTTACGAATTCACTGAAACTCTAGAGAGAGAAACTATAGAGAGAAAGAAGAAAAGTATTATGCTACTTCACTACTCCAGTATTCAGTTTTTCTAAGATAAGGGGTATTATTTCTTTCATATTCATGAAGATAACTATTGTTATTCCATTCCTTATTATTCTATTGGAATAACCTGTATATACGAACTACCGTATACATTGTGAAATTATGTTGTTATTCCGTTCTTTATTATTCTGGTGGAATATCCTGTCTTGCGGATTACGCATGACCTGGTTCCATTCTTTATTATTCTGTTGAAATAACCTGTTTGTGCGGTCTATCGCATGCCTAGTGAATTCTTCTGCTATTCCATTCTTTATTATTCTGTTGGAATAATCTGTCTACGTGGATTACCGCATGGCGGCAAAAAAATCCATTTAAGGTTTCATATATTCTATTATACTCATTGGTTAAAGTTTTGGCTTCTATACTCCATGAAATTAGTGGAATATCCTTGATATTTGCGCTTCATCCAAAGATCTTTTCATGGAAATATTTTTCCGAGCATTCTTGAATTTTACTCCACAAAGCGAAGATCATGTTGACAATTTGACGTTATTGAGTTCGTGATAAATTAACTTATAAATCTTTAAAATTTATTCTTGAACTTGTTTTATTGAATTGTCATCATCCTCATGTTTATATTATGTTGAAAAGTCATATGTGGCTCAGAAAGTGCATAGATGAACTTGGTATGATTATGACCGTGATTATTCTTTATAATCATGACCGTAATGTTACAAATGATGTGGAAAAAGTCCTCATTGGTCCGTAGTGCATTGATGGACAGTTTTTGGTATGATTATGGCGATGGATTCTCTTCGGCCAAGGGTGCAAAGATGAATTGTTTTATGGCATGATCAGTACCGTTGATGAATACACGATTATCTTTGGTCCGTAGTACATGGATGATTCGTGGTCGTGATACTAAAGAATATTCTTGGCATGTAATGCAGGGATGATTTAATGATGTGAATTATTTATTAAGCTGAGTCTCAGCGATAAAAGTGATGAAAAACCTTTTAAATCATAGAAGATAGTAGATTTTATTCTCTACTTGACTCTTCTAATAGATTGCTTGTTCCGCTGCAGTTAAAATTGATGTTTGTTATATTTTATCAGTTTAACACTGTTGAAGGCTAAGGATAATTTATTATGCATTATCTTAGTCATAGTATTTCTTACTGGGCTAGTTGAGCTCACCCTTTCTTTCAATGTTCTCTTCAGGAAATAAGAATATAGCTGGGACTAGTCGGGGAATGAATTGACAATCCAGATTGTTGCATTAGTAGTCCTCACTATTCTGTGAAATAGTGTGATAATAAATGTATTGAGGACTTATTTTGAGTTTGAATACTGTCTAGAAGACAATATTTGTATTAAAACTCACAACTCATGTTGTATATTTAAGTTTGTATTTGTATTCGTACCATATATCTGGTGACTCAGAATGGGTGATGTATACCTATTTTGGGGGCGTCACAATCAATATTTTATCGATGTAACACATCTCAATAAATAATCCATATCATTGAATTATCCATGCACTACGGGCCAAGGATATTCAATATTATCACATCCACGAATTATCCATGCACTACGGCCAAGGATATTCGTTAGTATCACAAGTAGTCATGATCATGCCAACAACTGTCCATCAATGTACTACGAGCCAATGAGGACTTTTACCATATCATTTGTAATATTACGAATGTCATGATTATCTTAGATACATAGTCATAATCATACCAATCAATAGTCCATCTATGCACTACGAGCCAAAGATGACTTTCATCACAATATAAGCATAAGGATGATGACAATGATATAAGAATTCAATTAAGTGAAAGCAAGGATAAATTTTAAAGATTTATAATTCAATTTATCCAGAGTTCAAGAATGTTCAAATTATCAACATGATAACTGCTTTGTGGAGTAAAATTTAAGAATAATATTGTATCAAAGATAATTTGGACAGAAAAGAAATCAATTTTTGTCATGAATAGTACCCCTGGGTGAATAGTACCTGAGTTAATAGTACCCCTTGAATAGTACTTCGTGAATAGTACTTCGGGAATAGTACCCACATGAAAAGATTGAAATTTAACAAGAATGTTCAAAAAAATATTTCCGTGAAAAGATATTCGATGAAGCACAAATTTCAAGGATATTCTACTAATTTCAAGGAGTATAGAAGCAATACTTAACAAAATAAGTGTAGAATTAGGAATATAAAATGAAATAATATTACTTATATACTACATAGTATGGAAGAAAATATTATTTCTTACGGATATTGAACAAAAATAATATCCCTTACCTTAAAAAGGAGAGTATTTACATTTGGTAGGGTATGGAATATTCTTGAAGAAAACTTACCGCTTTTCTACACTCAAAGCTTCCTTAAACTCTAAAGAAATACGCTCAATATTATAGAAGAAGAATTCTCTTATTCTGGTGCGATTTTTAATTCTAAACTAAGCATCTTATTTATAGGAGAATGACATGATACTATTTGAATTTAAAAAATCACGGACGCACAGTAGGAAAAAAAACGAAGTGACGTTAAATTTGAAACTTTTAAAAAAAGTTGATTTTACTATGTTGCACTATGCAGTACTATGCACACACTATGTAGTACTATGCAACACTATGTAGTACTATGCAAATAAAATATAATATATTATATTTTATATAAAAACAAAACTTATAATAATACAAATAATAATATGAATAACTTTGTCAGCTCAATTATTGATTTAATAATATAAAATATTTATGACAATAACTGAATCAATAATGTGAGATATTATGCAACAATTACTGTGACAATAATTGAATAAAATTGAGTAACTTCTCACGTAAGAATCAATAATCAAAGATATTGTATAATCTGGTAATGCTACTATGCAACCACGCCAGACATCAGTATTTCTTTTATCACCGGGTATTTCAACAGTTAACGGTAAAACTTTTGCCATTATTTTTACAAAAATGTATATCTGTCGTTTTCTAACTCCGACAGTAATTTCGTTGTGGGGTCCACCAATAATTATGTCATCGTACGAATATTCCCTGATAAAACTTCACATTAATATGCAGTTTAAGCATATTATCAATGAATGAAGAATTTACACTTTTATTATCTTCGATCAATTGAATGAGAACAATCCTACAAATAATTTTTGACAGTTGTAATACCTACAATTATGCATTAATTATAACATTGTATTTCACTTGTTCACAACCTTCAAGGGTTAAATGCTTTCTAAGTCAATATACTATACGTCAACTTACAACCGGTTCTTCAATTATTTTTCTTACACCAACTCAACTTTAACTATATTTTACTAACAAAAATTAAATTTTTATAATGACGTTAATTAATTGACTTGAAACTCGACGTAAAACGAAGGGTCCCATTTAATCCTAGCTTGAGCTGACCTATAATTTATTTTAACACCTAAGCTATTGCCCACCCATGGAAAACTAAGATCCGACCCACCAAATGTAGATCCGATCCATCCCAACAAATGATTTCTGATAAAAAAGAAGAAAAATCCCTCAACTCACTCAAATTCCATCAGCTCATGCCAATCGAAGCACAAAAGAGAAGAAAAATTGAAAATAACAACAATTATATTGAACAACAGCAGTAAATCCAAGTCTTGCTGATGGATTTCCTCTCCAATGGCATCAATCTCAGGCCTCTGTTAATCTCCATTGAAGAACAGAGAACAGAGCAGATTGCTTTGAGTGACAACGGCAGCAGCAGAGAACAGAGCAGAGGGGTGGCGGTAAAAATGCCTTTGACCGCCGATCAATCGACCGACGAGAGGTGCAACGCGTGAGGCTGAAGTGCGAAGGATGCCATTGAGAGCCATTTTCGAATTTAGCAGAGTGAAGGTCTAGGGTTTTAGCGAAGGGGAATATGAAATACATTTAGGGAAAAATTAAGGGTTTTTAATTTATATTATTACCTCACACAAATTGCTTTTCTCGAAAAAGAGGAGAGGGATTCCAAAGTTGATGGCAGATTCCATTACGACTCGTGTATCCAGAGGGATTAGTGGAGACGAACAAGGGATTGGAGCTCTTGAACAAGAAGCTTTTATTAATGGCTCTTCTGAGTTTCGTCCCAATTTTGCAGCTGCTGGACTAGAATGCACTCTCAATCATCTGGTTGAAATTATGTGAATTTGGAAAATTAAGGGTTTTTAATTTATATTATTATATTGGTAAAGAATTAAATAAAAATTCATTTGATATTTATTAAAAAAAATTAAATATATTTTTCATTTATTTTTTTTATTTTTTTGACCAACTTTTCTAATTTATATTATTATATTTGTAAATAATTAAATAAAAATTAATTTGATATTAATTACAAATAAATTAAATATATTTTTCATTTATTTTCTTGTTTTTGGTAAAGTTTTCTAATTTATATTATTATATTTATAAATAATTAAACAAAAAATAATTTGATATTAATTACAAAAATAACTAAATATATTTTTCATGTATTTTCTTGTTTTTTGGTTAACTTTTCTAATTTATATTATTATATTTGTAAAAAATTAAATAAAAAATTATTTGATATTAATTACAAAATTAATTAAATATATTTTTTATTTATTTTCTTATTTTTGGCCAACTTTTCTAATTTATATTATACTTTAAAATAATTCTTTTATTTTCTCCATAATTTTTTCCCTCTAAATCCACCTAATCAAGGCCACATAGGATAATTCTCGACACATAAGTTTTTTTTCACAAGTCAACTACTTACGTGGCAAACCGTTTAAATATTATTATAATTAAATAATTATTTTTTAATTAAACAAATATTATTTTTTAATTAAATATTATTATTTAAAATTAAACAAAGAAACTATTTAATTAATTAAAAAATAATTATTTAATTATAATAATATTTAATTTTTTTATTTTTGACTAATTTTTCTAATTTATATTATTATATTTGTAAATAATTAAACAAAAACTAATTTGATATTAATTACAAAAATAATTAAATATATTTTCATTTATTTTCTTATTTTTTGGCTAATTTTTCTAATTTGTATTATTATATTTGTAAATAATTAAACAAAAATTAATTTGATATTAATTACAAAAATAATTAAATATATTTTTCATTTATTTTCTTTTGTTTTTTAATTTATATTTTACTTTAAAATAATTCTTTTATTTACTCCATAAATTTTTCCAAATCTACATCAAGACCACATGGGATAATTCTTGCCACATAAGCTTCTTTTTTTCACAAGTCAGCTGCTTATGTGGCAAATCGGTTAAAGTTAACGGATTTTTTAACGGTTTGTAAGTAAATAAGAGTTCAATGACCCATTTGTAAGAAAAAAAAGTTCAATAACCCATTTGTAAGTTGACCTATAGTAGAGTGACTTCAAAAGCATTTAACCCCAACCTTCAATCATATACTCCTCCAATTCAATCTCTGAATCATGAACATTTCTATTTAAAGATATATATTTTTTCTTCTTAAAATATTATTTGAACAAGCTTATGACTCGTATCAAATTTTTAGAGGTATTTTTGTTTATCCTATAAGCTATATATCAACTACATTTCTCAAAAATTGAAAAAATTAAACTCGTAAGTATTAAAACAAATTATATAAAAAAAGAAGTGAAGAATTTATATTGATTACTTTTGTAGAATTTCATATTACACATACATAGTGGTGGTGCTAACTACTAAGCTACATCGCACTAACAAATTAGTTTTACGAAAAGAAATAAATTAAAATCCATTATATATATATATATATAACATATTCGTGTTAGTATGTTGATGTAAAACCCTAACTTTTTGAATAAAGATGAATTTTCTATAAATATTATTTTTGAATATTATGGAGTGAAATTGATATAATGTTATAGTTGTGGGTAATATTTATAAATTTTGCAAAGTACGCAAGTAGTTATATAATATTTGAATTGTCAGGGAATATTCGTACGACGACATAATTATTGGTGGACCCCACAACAGAATTATTGTCGGATTGAGAAAACGACAAAAATAGTTTATTAAAAATAATGGCGAAAATTTTACCGTTAATACTGTTTGAACTACACGGTAGTAAAAGTACAGTAATACGCGTGGTTGTGTAATAGCACACGGTATTGATTATTAAGGCTTACGTGAGAAGTCATCTAAGTTTTATTTTATTACTTATATATATATATAAGAGTTAATATATATATATATATATATATATATATATATATATATATATATATATATAAGTTGTCAAGTTGTCAAGTGGGTGGGCTTGGAAAAATGTTATTCACGTAGAGGAGTACAAGTATATATATATATATATATATATATATATATATATATATATATATATATATATAGCTTTGTTGACAAAGAGGGGAAGGGATTGATTTTGGTAGAAAAGGAGTACTAGTTGTATTAATTAAATATATACATATTTGTAATGTTTGAAAAATTTGGTGAAGAGAGTACAATTATTATTAGTATATATATATATATATATATATATATATATATAATATTTTATTTTAAAGATTTTTCTTTAAATATGGACCGTCGAGATTAAAGTAAATCAATCTGGACCGCTTCATGAGTTAATTCTTATGCATTCCATTTTTCTATAAATAGAAGCTCATTCCTTTATTATTTTCTTACGAATTCAATTTGAACTCTAGAGAGAAAATTATAGAGAGAAATAAGAAGAGAAGTCTGCTAACTTTCTTTTCATATATTAAGTTTCTTTTACTAGTGAGGGTGTTATTCTTTCTTATTCATGAAGAGAATCTGTTGTTATTCCATTGCTTATTATTACATTGGAATAACTCATATACGCTGATTTACCTATACTTGGTGACATTCTATTATTATTCTGTTGGAACATCCTGCGTCTGCATGTGTTTTACACCTGACTCGGTTCTGCTCTTTATTATTATTCATTGGAACATCCTCGTGCATGTGTTTTACACCGGACCGGTTCCGCTTTATTATTATTCTCATGGAACATCCTGCTTGCGTGCAAATTTTGCATGACCTGGTTCCGTTATTATTATTCTCGCTGGAATAACTCCGTCATGCCAAGATATCGCATGCATGGTGATTTCTTTTGTTATTCCATTCTTTATTATACTCGGTTGGTTAAAGTTTTGACTTCTATACTCAATGAAATTAGTAGAATATCCTTGATATTTAAGGCTTCATCCATAGATTTTCATGGAAATATTCTTCCCATCATTCTTGAATTTTACTTTATAAAGCGAAGATCATATCGACAATTTGGACATTATTAGTTCCTAGATAAATTAATTCTTGAACTTGTTTTATTGAATTCTTATATCATTGTCATCATCCTCATGTTTATATTATGTTGAAAGTCATCCGTATTCAGAAAGTGCATAGATGGACTTGGTATGATTATGACCGGTGGATTATTCGATTGTAATCATGACCGCAATGCTACAAATGATGTGATAAAAGTTATCATTGGCCCGTAGTGCATTGATGGGACGAGTTGTTGGCATGATCATGACCATTAATGAATACACGAATGTCTTTGGTCAGAGTGCGTGGATAATTTGTGGTCGTGATACTAAAGAATATCCTCGGCAGAAGTAGTGCGGGGTGATTCGATGATGTAGATTATTTATTGTCGAGTCCCAACGATAAAAGTCATGAAAACCTTTTAAATCATAAAAGATAGTAGATTTTATTCTCTACTTGACTCTTTTAATGGATTGCTTGTTCCTTGCAGCTTAAACTTGATGTTGTTATATTTTATCGGTTTTAACATCTGTTGTTGAAGCTAACGATAATTTATTCGCATTATCTTAGTCATAATATTTCTTCTTGGGCTAGTTGAGCTCACCCTTTCTTTCACCGTTCTTTTGTGAAATGAGAACATAAGCGAGGACTAGTCGGGAAGCGGAGTGACTCGGTCCCGAGGATAACATTAGTAGTCCTCACTATTCTACGTGAAATAGTGTGTTAATAATTGTAATGAGGACTCCTTTTGAGTTTGTGTAATCTCTAGTAGACAATAATGTATTCAAACTCACAGTTATGTTTTGTCGTACACGATAGTTGTATTAGTAAGTTGTATTTGAATTTTATACCATGTATCTGACGACCCAAGATGGGTGATGTATACCTAATTTTGGGGGCGTCACAGTTGATAAGTAATTATTAATTATAAGTTGTATAGAGAAAAATATGTACTTACATGAATTTAAAAATGTGAATAATTAAATATAATTTTTATTCAATTTATAGTACTATTAAAGTTGTGAAGTTACATATTAATGAAGTTGAAAGTTGTTAGAATTAATTTTGAGTTTTGCTATCTAATAAGAAAGGGAGAATGAAGAGAAATCTATATAACAAAATACAAATAATTTTAAATTTTTCGTTCATCTTAATAAATCATCTGGGTCATTCAAAGTTTGGGATAAATTTTCACGAATCCATAATACCAAGACGATAAATTAATATAATTAATATAAAAAAAGTGAAGTGGATGGAATGAAAAATAAATGTTCATTCATTAAATCAAGTTCAATTTATTAACTTAGTTTGAGTTAACTCATTCGAGTTAATTCAACCAACCAAATTAAATTAATTTAATTGAGAAGTGAATAGTTTCTTGACTTATTATATAGTAATATTGATTATATTTGTATGAATGTCATAACTATGACATTTAATTGTGAACAAATTACTTAAAGAGTGTATTTGTGATAGCTTATAAATAATCAAATCGGGTTATAATCATTTTTTTTAAAAAAAGGTATAAAGTGTTTGGTAACCAAGCTTTTAATTATTTGACATATTTAATAATCAAATTTGAGTAAGTATATTAGTACTATCTCTATTTATTTTAGTAATTCATCCATTACCTATTTTTATTTTTCAAAACATTTCTTTGTAGTAACTTACCCTTAAAATAAGTTAACAATTTTTTTATACCAAACATTTCACTTTTTTTTACCACTTTAAGTATTTTTTATTTATCAAACACAAATTATTTTGGTTTTTTTTATAAAACTGATTATAAATAAAAGTAATAATTAAAATTAGTAATCACATTTTTTTTGAACAATCCCAAACACACTCAAGACAATCCTTATTTAAAAGTCTTACATTATAAGGTAAAGTTATGTACAATTTATACATGTTTAGTTACACATTGTTTAGAAGTTCAAAAATATTTAAAAATTTTGTTCATTTAAAAATAATTTAGCTGAAACGTAAATTTTAGAATTTAAACATAATAAATAAAAAATGATATAATGTATTTGAAAGTTCAAACACTAAAATTTGCTACAGCAAACATTAATAAGTGGTGAATTTTTTTACAGTAAAGAATTATGTGTTTAAACGATGTATTTGTCGCATTTTGATTATTTTAAAATTTTCCAAAATTCATGCTTTAAGAAAAAAGAAAATAAGTAAATGGAGATGTGCACCTTAACTAGCATGCACCCCATATTCTGTCCAAATCCCTCTCAGCCCGTAGTCTAATCCCCCACGCCCCCATGTTTAGTTACACATTGTTTAGAAGTTCAAAAATATTTAAAATTTTGTTCATTTAAAATAATTTAGCTGAAACGTAAATTTTAGAATTTAAACATAATAAATAAAAATGATATAATGTATTTGAAAGTTCAAACACTAAAATTTGCTACAGCAAACATTAATAAGTGGTGAATTTTTTACAGTAAAGAATTATGTGTTTAAACGATGTATTTGTCGCATTTTGATTATTTTAAACATTTCCAAAATTCATGCTTTAAGAAAAAGAAAATAAGTAAATGGAGATGTGCACCTTAACTAGCATGCACCCCATATTCTGTCCAAATCCCTCTCACCCCATAGTCTAACCCTCCCTCTTCCTCTCTTTCGTCTCTCCCTATTGATGAATACAACCTTGGTAAGAGAACATATATACACTTACATACAACGGAAAATTGACAATATAGATATAGAGAGAAAATCGATACCCAGGAGTACAAATACAATGAAGCAGCATCAGCATCACTCCGAAGCAGTTTCATCATCCTCGTCCCCATCATCAGCAGTTTCCGACCAATCACAGCCGTCTGTTCAAGTGATAAGAGCCTCCACTACGGCGTCGGAGAAGCCATCTCCGGCGGCGGAGGATCCCACGTCGGCGGCGTCCCGCGACGCCTCTGCCGCCGCCTGCCAGGACTCTGTCGCCATCGAGCGCCGCGTCGGCGGGGAGTACGCCGCCGTCTGCAAATGGAGCATCGCTAATTTCGCTAGGGTGAAAGCTAGGGCGTTGTGGAGCAAGTACTTTGAAGTGGGCGGGTATGATTGCCGCCTGTTGGTGTACCCTAAGGGGGATTCTCAGGCTTTGCCAGGCTACATCAGCATATATCTCCAAATCATGGACCCTAGGGGCACTTCATCTTCAAAATGGGACTGTTTTGCGAGCTATAGGCTTGCTATTGTTAATACTAATGATGAATTGAAGTCAATTCATCGCGATTCTTCAGCATAGGTTCTCTAGCAAGAAGAAATCCCATGGCTGGTGTGATTTTACTCCCTCTGGTTCTATTCTTGACCCGAAATCGGGTTTTTTATGTAGTAACGATTCTATTCTTATTACTGCTGATATACTTGTTTTAAATGAATCTGTTAATTTTACACGAGATAACATTGAAATGCAATCGAATTTGACGGTGTCTTCTGTTGTGAGTGGCCCTGTTGGTGATTTTTTGAGTGGGAAGTTCACTTGGAAAGTTCATAATTTTAGTTTATTTAAGGAGATGATTAAGACCCAGAAGATAATGAGCCCTGTTTTTCCTGCTGGGGAGTGTAATCTAAGAATTAGTGTTTATCAGAGTTCGGTTAATGGGGTTGATTATTTGTCTCTGTGTTTGGAGAGTAAAGATACGGAGAAGACGATGGTTGCTGATCGTAGTTGTTGGTGTTTGTTTCGAATGTCGGTGTTGAATCAAAAGCCAGGGTTGAATCATATGCATAGGGACTCTTATGGTAGGTTTGCTGGAGATAATAAGAGCGGGGATAATACTAGTTTAGGCTGGAATGATTATATGAAGATGTTGGACTTTGTTGGTAATGAGTCTGGGTTTCTGGTGGATGATACGGTGGTTTTTAGTACGTCGTTTCATGTGATTAAGGAGTTTAGTAGCTTTTCGAAGAGTGGGGGATTAAGTGGGGTGAGGATTGTAGGTGGGGCAAGGAAGTCCGATGGCCATATTGGAAAATTTACTTGGAGAATTGAGAATTTCACGAGGTTGAAGGATCTTCTCAAGAAGAGGAAGCTTACAGGACTTTGCATCAAGAGTAGGAGGTTTCAAATTGGGAACCGAGATTGCCGCCTTATTGTTTATCCCCGAGGTATGCAAGATTATTGGCTATTATTGAAATCTCTGCTGTCTGAACTTTTTGTAGTTTGTATTTACAAATTTTCGATGATTCTTGTAAGAATTTGGTGCCATGCATTCACGGATTAATGAAAACCTATTAGTTTCTATGACTTCATCTTTGAGCATGGAAGTGGTTCATAATCCTTTTGTAGTCTCTACCTTGAAATGGTGTGAGCTATGTTAGCGTATATATATCTTGTCCCATGTTGAATACCTCAACAAAATATGTTTGGTATATAATGAGTTGAGCCACCTCTTTTCATTGTCAATTGATTTTGAATTAGAGTTTGATATCTTTATATGTTAGACTTGGGTCCATTTTATAAATCAAACATGTTATCGAGAGCATGCTATCCTTGAGCCTAATTGAACACTCTACTTAGCTTACATTCTTACCCACTTGCAGTCTATTTTTAAAAAGGGTCAAAATTACCCATTTCTTAACTAGTAGCCTCTTATCAATTGAGCGAATTGATGACCGTGGTTTACTAGGTTTCTTTTGGGCTTGTCTTCTGATTAGCTTCTTTCGGGCTTGCTTATCTTCTCTGGGTCTCATTCATATTCATCAGGTCCACGTGCAACCCTCGATACACCAAGTTACACATGAGGGGGAATGTTAGAACATATATATCTTGTTACACATTGAATACCTTAACTAAGTATGTCTAATATATAATGAGTTGGGTGAACTCTTCTCATTGCCAATTGGTTTTGAGTTAGAGAGCTTGATATTTTTATATGCTAGAGTTGGACCCATTTTATATATCTAATGAGCTGACTTTTCAATTACTTAAGTTTTTCTTAGGAAGTGAATGAATTCATTGAATGATAATGAGATATTATTTGTACTTTTGAGAAACTTAATGGGGTTCACTTCTTGCTTTTACACCAGCTTTTGAACTTGATACTTCCAGGAAATGAGCTCACATATAAGTTGGTTACTGAGGGCTATTAGTTCATACTTTCTGAAACTGAGAAGATATATAGCTTAGACAATATAATCATTATTCTGAACACCTATTTGTTTGATATTTGTGAAATAGGTTGAGAGTTGCTTAGGTCTTGCTTAGGGATATGAACTGATGAATATCACATTTCTGCTTCATGGTATCAGGGCAGTCTCAGCCACCATGCCACCTTTCTGTGTTTCTTGAAGTTACAGATTCACGAAATACTCTCAGTGATTGGAGTTGTTTTGTGAGCCATCGGTTGTCAGTTGTGAACCAGAAGATGGACGACAAGTCTGTTACGAAGGAATCTCAGAACCGCTATTCCAAAGCTGCTAAGGATTGGGGTTGGCGTGAATTTGTGACCCTCACCAGTCTCTTTGATCAAGATTCTGGGTTTCTGGTTTACGACACTGTTGTATTCTCTGCTGAAGTTCTAATACTGAAAGAGACATCCATTATTCAGGATCTTACTGATCAAGATGAGTCGGGCAGTGGTTCCCAAATAGATAAAGTAGAAAAAAGGAGTTCATTTACATGGAAGGTGGAGAATTTCTTGTCCTTCAAAGAAATAATGGAAACCCGGAAAATTTTTAGCAAATACTTTCAAGCTGGTGGATGTGAGCTTCGAATTGGTGGGTTTTTCTTTTTCTATTTCCCCCCTGATGATGAACTTTCTACACTGAAATTGTAGTTTCATTCAATAGGCTTTCTTTAAGTGGTTTGACTTCATGTTTTCCTTTTTTCGGTTATGCAGGTGTGTACGAGTCCTTTGACACCATATGTATATATTTAGAGAGCGATCAATCTGTTGTCAATGATCTTGATAAGAACTTTTGGGTCAGATACCGGATGGCCGTATTGAATCAAAAAAATCCTGCTAAGACTGTGTGGAAGGAGTCGTCTATTTGTACAAAGACTTGGAATAATTCGGTTCTTCAATTTATGAAAGTGTCAGATATGTTGGAAGCAGATGCAGGATTTCTTGTACGTGACACAGTTATCTTTGTTTGTGAAATCTTGGATTGCTGTCCTTGGTTTGAGTTTTCAGATTTAGAGGTTAGTATATGTAGCTATCCAACTTTATAAATGTCACCGTTTATGTTGATCCAGAACTTAATTGTTGTGAAAATGTTCGAGTCTTTACTATCATGAAGTTAGCTGACTATTATGGCTGATTCCCTCTCCACTCTTGAAAGAGGAACATTGATGTGCTTTATTTATTTGCTAAACGATGTGCTTTATTTTTCTTAAGATGGAAAAAAGAGGATAGAATAAATCTGCTTCTCTTTGTTCCTACGAACGGAATTGTTTCATTTTAATGGCAAGTGATAGAATATTCAAGAGGAGAGGAGGATAAGAGTCCTCCAAAGAAACCAAAGAATTGGAAAAATACCAAGTTCTTAGTGAAGTACTGCCCTCTGATCCCTGTGCAAATCTGAAGTACATATTCCCAAGAAGGCGTTCATTGCAGAAGATCAAAGAGGCACAGAAATGGTTCTTTTTGGTTACTGTACTTCTTAAAATAAGTTTCTCTTAAGTACTATTTTTAGTATATCAGAGTTGCCATAAAATGTTTTTAAGCCTTCTTACCATAGTTTGAAGTATGATTAATAAATTAATATTAATTGCTGGAGTTGATCAATTCCGTTCATAGTCAATTGAGTTGAATTGTAGACATTAATGACCTTACTACTGTCTTGGATGAGGCAGAACGAGTCATGAGGAAAATAGAAGAGATAATTTATTACTTTTTATGTATTTGTTACATATGGATAACTCAATTGTAGTTATGGTGTATCTTTTATGATAGAGTAAAGTACAACATTGACCACTCTACTATTAAGGTATTTGGATATTCTGCTCCTTTTCTTATAGCAATTTGAAATTGGGTTGTGAACCCTTCGTTCCATGTGGTCATTTTCAGTTTTTAAACTCATTTTATATATCGTGCTGTAGTATTAAAAATAAAAAATAAATGATACTTACGGGTTCATAATACAGCGTAAATAATACACTACTTTGGGGAGGTGAGAATTATAAGCTGACAGAAAGATGCCTATAGGGCTCGTGCTGTCTTGTGTTTTAGTTTCAAGTTTTAGTGTGCAACTAGTATAACTGTACAAGTATAATTGTGGAGGATGATTTAATTGCTACTTTGTGATGCTTGTGTGGTCTAATGATCAAAACAGTTGATTGGGAGTTTTGTGAGTTGTCATGTTGGTAGAGGCTGTTTTTCTATAGCCCAGATGAGATTATAATACACGGCAGAGTGCCATATAGGAAGGTCCACGCCACATGACAACAAGAGGTTTACGATCCAAATCTTCAAATTGTTTGGGGTTCACAATTTGTTTTCTGAGAAAAAGGGGCAGAATGCCCTAATACCCTTATGTTACGTTTGGATTGTAGGAATGAAGGTAGGAATGAAATGGCTCATTCCCTAGGTAGAGTGAAGACTTTTGCATTATAATCTTTAATTATAGTTAGCATATTATTTTAGAATAGTATTTAGGAGTTTGTTTTCTTGTTAAATTAGGTTACCTAAGTTATAGTAGAATTAGGGTTTTCTGTAATCTATATAAAGGGTGTAATCAATATTGTTGGAATTCAAAGTTTACTATATTGATTGAGATTAAGGCTTTGTGCCATTGTGTGTATGAGTATCTATCAATTGAGATTATTTCTGTTTGTACTTTGTAGTTCTATGACCTGGGGAGGAGAACTACGGTAAAAGATCAACATAAGTCTATTCGAAGAACTAAAGACGTTAACAAAATAGCAACTTTGAAACTAGAAAAATTCTTGTAATGCAAGTTAGAAGATTATAGCTACTGAAAAGTCAAAGTGAAAAAGGGGTGAAAAGATTTATTGCAACCCCTCCCAGATTCTAATGTGGTTTGCAGAAGATCTGTTGTGTTCTATGGACATTATGCTCAAACTATATGCCTAGCGATTGGTTAATTAGAGTACGTGGCCAGTGTGGAGTATGATAATCTGAAACAGACCACGCTGTTGTTGCTCATAAGTCATAAGAAATCAGTGTCTGTAGATCATAACCTTATTTGAAAACATGAAATAATTTAAGACTGACTTTAAACTTATCAAAAAAATTAAAGTGAAGTTCTGAGCACTCTCTACGTGTCAACCTGACTAATGATGTACACTTTTGTTTGAAGGAATAAGCTGTTGAGTTTGAAAGTAAAGTTTGGATCTCTGTATGTCTAAACTTGGGGGAATAAATGTGCTCTTTGCTTGAGTGAAAGTTGCCCAGGAGCCTTTTCTAAAGATTTATCATACTCTAAAAATTTGATTTGTAAATATTATTTGAAAATTTATGCATAATTGTTCAAGCTTCAAAATTCAAACTTTGTGTTCCTAATGTTAGGTTTTTGCTTCTGAGGATGATCAAGATGCTTTGACAACGGACCCTGATGAACTTGTTTATTCTGAGGATAGTGAGGGAATAAGTGGGGATGAAGAAGACATCTTCAGGAACCTTCTGTCTAGAGCAGGGTTTCACCTTACTTACGGAGATAATCCCTCACAGCCACAGGTCACTTTGAGAGAAAAGCTTCTAATGGATGCTGGTGCAATAGCTGGATTTCTTACTGGACTTCGTGTTTATCTTGATGACCCTGCTAAAATAAAGCGCTTGCTTCTTCCAACCAAGCTTTCTGGTAGTAATGATGGGAAGAAATTGACCAAAAATGATGAATCGTCCCCCAGTCTGATGAATTTGTTGATGGGAGTTAAAGTCTTGCAGCAGGCAATTATTGATTTACTTTTGGATATAATGGTCGAGTGTTGCCAACCTTCAGAAGGAAATTGTAATTGTGATTCCTCAGATTTCACCTCCAAACCTTCTCCAGATGGCAGTGGAGGAGCTCTTACTCCACAGGAGTCTGGCAGGGGGACTGGGGCAATGGAAACTGTGCATCTCCATATACATGACAGATTGGATGCTGGGATGGAGGAAAGCATGCGTGCATCTGCTGTACAAAGCTCAGATATGAATGAAATTGACATGCCTGTAAAAACTGTTCCTGGCAAGCCTATTTTTCCACCAGAAACTTGTGCTGCGGGTTCCTCAGAACATGTTTCCCTTCGCTCAAAGGTAAAATTACTATATTTGTCTAAATGCTACAAGTTTCTAGATTAATTTTCTGGTCTTAATGGAGGAGATTCCTATTTCAGACGAAATGGCCAGAACAGGCCGAGGAGCTCTTGGGATTGATTGTGAACTCATTGAGAGCACTAGATGGAGCTGTTCCACAATGTTGTCCTGAGCCAAGACGAAGACCCCAATCTGCACAAAAGATTGCTCTTGTTTTGGATAAAGCACCTAAGCATCTGCAATCAGACCTAGTTGCTTTAGTTCCCAAATTGGTTGAGCATACAGAGCATCCTCTTGCTGCATGTGCACTTCTAGATAGACTTCGAAAGCCAGATGCGGAACCTGCATTACGACTGCCTGTAAATTACTTGGACTTCCTTTTTTCCTGAATTTTGTTGCAATGTTCTTGTTGTGATGCATTTTCAGTTTAATGATATACAACTCTACTAAACTCAATCCGACCTTTTATCCTAAACTAGTTGGGGTAGGCTAAATATTGAGGGCTCGTGTTTATGTTTATATGCTTCTAAATATAGTTTCATGTCTTAATTATGAGGCCAAGTGTTTGGCTCAGTAAATTGGGAGCCAACCCACCCTATCCATGTTTTACAATCCCTATTCCCCAAGATGATTTATGTTATTGATGGAATTTCTGAACTATTATTTATCTTTATTCTTCAGGTTTTTGGTGCTCTTAGCCAGTTGGAATGTAGCAGTGAAGTTTGGGAGCGTGTTCTATTTCAATCGATTGAACTTTTGGCAGACTCAAATGATGAGCCCCTAGCAGCGACTGTGGATTTTATATTTCAGGCTGCATTGCATTGCCAACATCTTCCGGAAGCAGTATGCATCGGCATATTTTCAAATCAACATTAGATATTCTCATTTACAGCCTGATATTTATTGCTGTTTCTTCTTTTAACATGTGTAAACCTAGGTTTTCATTCTCTGTATTTGTATGTAGGTCAGATCTGTTCGTGGAAGGCTAAAAACTTTGGGTGTTGAAGTCTCTCCTTGTGTTCTGAATTACTTAAGCGGAATGGTAAATAGTTGTGCAGATGTTGCTGTAGCTATTCTAAGAGATATTGATTGCGATGACGATTTTGGTGATAATTTCTTAACAATGAGCTGTGGGATTTTCTTATTTGGCGAAAATGGGCCCTCTTCTGAAAGATTGAATGTGGTAGATGAGCAAGCTTTTCTTGCTACCATCCATTTTTCCGATATCTATATTTTGATTGAGATATTATCTATTCCTTGTCTTGCTGTTGAAGCTTCTCAAACTTTTGAGAGAGCTGTAGCTCGAGGGGCCATCATTGCTCAGTCTGTTGACATGGTCTTAGAAAGACGCCTTGGTCGACAATTAAATATGACCTCACAATTTGTTGCCGAAAATTTTCAACAGACGGAAGTGGTTTTAGAGGGAGAAGCCATTGAGCAATTGAGATCCCAGCAAGATGATTTTACTTCGGTACTTGGTCTTGCTGAGGGATTGGCCCTCTCTAGAGATTTCCGCGTGAGAGTATTTGTGAAAATGCTTTATACTATATTGTTTAAATGGTACGCTGATGATTCCTACAGATTGAGGATTCTGAAAAGACTAGTCGATCGCGCTACGAGCACTACTGATAGTAATCGTGAGGTAGATTTAGATTTGGAAATTTTGGTGATCTTGATCTGCAAGGAACAAAAATATGTTAGATCAGTTTTGAGCATGATACGGGATGTAGCTGAACTTGCAAATGTTGATAGGGCAGCTCTTTGGCACCAGTTATGTGCCAGTGAAGATGAAATCCTTCGCATACGTGAAGAAAAGAAAGCTGAACTTTCTGCTATGGCGAAAGAAAAGGCTGTTTTGTCTCAAAGGCTGAGTGAATCTGAGGCTACTAATAACCGTCTCAAGGTACTGTTTTAATTCATTGCATAACTAGAAAGAGACCTCACTTGTTACTTGTTTTGTGGTTGCTATAAATAACAGCTTCTTGTTATGACAGGTTGAGATGAAGGCGGAGCTGGATCGTTTTGCTAAAGAGAGGAAGGAACTTTCTGAACAGATACAAGAAGTTGAAAGCCAACTTGAATGGCTACGGTCAGAACGGGATGATGAAGTTGGAAAGCTCACTGCAGAGAAGAAAGTTATTCAAGATCATCTTCATGATGCAGAGACGCAACTTTTGCAATTGAAGTCCCGGAAACATGATGAATTGAAGGTATGCATTTTCTTATGTTACAGTTGTTCAGACGTGCTAATGTATTGGTTTGTTAAGATAAAAAATTCTAGCAAACTGGTCACATGATTTGCTAGGTAGTTTGGTGCATGTTAGCTATAGCCTAACAAACTCAATATTCCACTACTGGGAAGCACCAACCTAGCTATTGTGGAAGAATTTTTGCAAGAGAAACGGAGGCAAGTGGAAGTGATCAAGGAACAGTTAGAGAAGAAACAACAGAGGATGAAATCCTGTGGTGATGTAAATAGGGAAATAGCATTTGAAATTGATGTTTTGGTCTACTTGAAGTCGTAGCCCTAAATACAAGGGACAGTATCCCAAGGAAGAATGTCAAGGTTTCCCCGAAGTTCTATAGGCCTTTTGTAGTGATTTGGAAGATTGGGACAGTGTCCTATAAGCACAGCGTCCTAGCACTTCAAGAATTCATATAATCTTCCACGTTTCTCAGTTAAAGAAACACATTCAGATAGAAATAGCTTAGCGCTAATTCCCTCCAGTTAATCAAGAAGGAATGAGTGAAATGAAGCTTCTCAGAAAGTTTTTCAGTATCTAATCCAAGTTGATTCTGTTAGGTTTGTAAGATTCATGAACACAATGAAATTGTATCAAAGTAAAGCGGAAGCGTAAAAAATAGATTTTAAAATTTTACAAATCATATACCGGATTATCATTTATGCACAATTATTAATTAAACGAAAAGATAAAGAACAAGAATTATACCCTTGAAGATTTGAGCTTCCTCATGTACTAGTTCACCTCCAAATCTTTTTTGCGTTCAACTTGAATCCACTGGGTTTAATTCCTTCCTTTAATCAACATTAGCCACCCAAGTGTTTGACCTCTAGAGGTGATCCACTAAGAGAACAAAGATTCAAGAAGATGAGTGTTTAGCTAAACCCTAGTTTTTCTCTCACATAAAAAAGGTGTACTCTCCAACAATTGGAATCACGTCTCATCATATCTGATATAAGACCTCCCTTATAAAGATATCAGTTAACCCTTTTTGATATTATTAAAATAAGGTATTATTTAATTAATTAAACTCATTTAATTAATTAGGCTCCCTAATCTTATTAAGGATAATTAATTAAAATCTTTTAATTAATTTGCATCCTAATCTTATTAGGAATAAATTAGAGTACTTATATTAAATTAATTCCCAAACTCCTTTAGAAATTAAAATAATAATAATTGTAATAATATTAATAAGACTCCTCTTATTAATTTATATTTAATATTTTCAAAATATTAAATAATAAATATTAAGCTATTTAATTTTTCATATCACCATAAATTAAATTAAATACACTTAACATATTATTACGATTATGTCATTAACTTCTTAAATAATTATTCTTCCTTTTATGGCGTGACCCTTTAGGTTCTCCATATTAAACTGGTTGTGAATAAATCAATTAGAACAATTCTAATTTTATTTAAATAAATAAATTAAACTATTAATTTATTTAAATAAATAATATTTATTCTACAATAGGGATAAGCCTCCCTAGCGATTAACGACTTTCCAGATAATATAGATTTCAACATTAATCATAAAAAACTTTTTGAGTAAATAGTTACTGCATAATTTAATCCTTCCACCATACAATGTCCCAATTAAATATAAGACATGGAATTATCACAAATCTTATTTTATTTAATTATATGTATTTCGACTCTTAAATGCACAACTCCAAATAATGCAAATTAGAAACTCTTTTCTAATTTCATTCTGTCTTTGCCAAGAACTACTGGGTTGTCATTTATCGAATCAAATAAGACATTTCTCTTCTTTTACTAGAAGCGGTAGATTCTTTATTGATCATACATTATCTCCATGTACAACTTATTATACTCAAGCATACCCTTTGATATACCCTAAGGGTCTTAAGGAATAAGTCAAAGTATAATTCATCATATACAAGATATTATGATGATCTCAAGTCCAAGGATCACTTGTACTACTATCACTACATGAATTCCTATTGACAGACAAGTAAAACTCCATTAGGTATTCCTTAGCGAGCCGCGTTCAGTGTAATTATTCTCCAATAAGCACCTACATACTTGCTTTAGTATCTCCACACAAATGGTCATGAAATCAATCATCCTCATCCAATGAGTAAGCAACGTATGTACCAATCTATCTGGATTCACTAATCCCCTTTTTAGTAATCCAACAATTGGGAATTATTTTAGTTAAGCTTTCTAAGAATTTAGATCTCATTAGAATGATCATCATTATTCTAAAAGCATTGCTTAAAATTATGAGTTTATCACATATTATAAAGCAACATCATGTAGATAATTAAAAGTCTTTAATAAATTAATACTTTTTTATTAATAAATGAATAAGATTGTTACAAATTATATGCTTTATCATCAAACATGATTGGCTTGTGTGCATACTACTTTCAATCTCCCCATTTGCACTAAAGCCAATCGTCATGGCATCTCATACCCCCCTTTTTCTAAGTGACGATTATCCTGCTGTTAGATAAGCTTTAGTAAATTGATATATAATGTTGTTCTTGAGAGTCCACTATTTCTGCAGTGATTTTCCATCTTTCAATGATTCCTATAATCAAATGAAAGTGTCACAACACATGTTTAGATCCAAGATGAGACTTGTGAACTATTCCTAGTTCTGTAATAAACTCTTCATCCAAACAATCAACTTGCAGCTTCATTTACAGCTATATATACTGTCTTTATCACTAAACCAACAACTCTTTGCTGTTTGGAACCTTTCTAATTCACTGTACCACCGTTTAAGGTAATGCTTTACTTTAAAGTGTATTTTCTGTCGTCTTGGTCTGTCTGAAAAAAACTCGAGTCTGTTAACCCCTCTAGTTTTAATTCAGACCCACCATAAATATGGTCACATCCATAATTGCCAATCATCAACCGATGCTGGTTACTTGCTTGAGAGAGTTTGTTCTTTGTGGGGTTTGAGCGAGGAGAGAGGAAAGGGGTGACTGAGAGAGAAAAGGCCTTTGGTGTTTTTTTCGCTTTGAATCTGAACTCACTTGATGGTTAGTGTTTACAATACAAAAACGGTTGCATTTACTTGCGCTCCCATGCTTTTCAACAAGTGTGACACCTTTTATCCCTTATCCCTAAATAAACCATTTCCTTACTCATGCAGAATGAATGTTGATTTTGTAAGTTTTATTAATTAGGGTGTTTACTTATTTTATTCTCCTACAGGCCCTACAGTTACTAATTAGCTATTTCGCTTTATATGACTTTTAGTTTTGCATGCCAAGTGTTTGAATAATGCCTTCCCTAACAATGATCCTTGAATTTTACAGAGAGTGACAAAGGAGAAAAATTCACTTGCGGAAAGGCTGAGAAATTCTGAAGCTGCACGGAAAAGATTTGACGAAGAACTGAAACGCTTTGCCACAGAAAATGTGACTCGAGAAGAAATCCAACAGTCACTTGAGGATGAAGTTCGACGGTTGACACAAACAGTTGGACAAACTGAAGGGGAAAAGCGTGAGAAGGAAGAACAGGTTACTCGATGTGAAGCATTTATTGATGGAATGGAATCCAAATTGCAGGCTTGCCAGGTTTGTACTTCTGACATTGCTCATATTTTTTTAGGTTTCATGATACCTGTCTGATTGCTTATAGCGTTAAAATTGAACAGGGTCTAGTTGTTTAGATTATCTACTCTCTCTCACACACACGTACGCGCACACAAAGACAAAAACACACACACACACACACACACACACACACAAAACACACTTGGATTGATCTTAGTGACCTGTTTTTCACTTGCTGTTTGGATCTTCTAGATGATGTCAACTATCAAGTACATAAACTAGATACTTCATTTAGTAGGATTGATTTTATTTTATATCTTAATAACTTTGTCACTTTGATTTTGCTTGATGTTATTGTTGATTTCATTGTCATTCACAAGTAACTGTTTTGACATAATCGCCCCTAGTAAACCGTTCATAAGGTTTGTATTTTTAATTTTTCTGTGAACACACTTGTCCCTTTATTTCTATGGCTACTTTTCATGTGCATTTGCTTTCAAACTTGCAAATAAGTGGAATTATTCTCCTACTGTCTTTGCAGCAATACATCCACTCTCTCGAGTCTTCACTTCAGGAAGAGATGTCGCGACACGCTCCTCTATATGGTGCTGGTTTGGAAGCTCTATCGATGAAGGAGTTGGAGACAATCTCCCGAATTCATGAAGAAGGGCTCAGGCAGATACATGCTCTCCAGCACACACATGGGCTGTACCCTGCGGCACCACCACCAATGGCCGTTGGGATGCCCCCTACTCTCGTCCCAAATGGTGTTGGAATCCACAGCAATGGGCACATAAATGGTGGGTCCATTGGACCCTGGTTCAACCATTCTTAAGCTGTTGAAGGTCTGCTTTCGAGTAAAATCTATTGGCCTCCTATTTCATTCAATGATCAAGGGCAGGGGGCCCACCAGCTGGCCCCGCAACTGGCTATGCCGCTGAATTTTGGATGGTAAAATTTATTGGGAAAAAGAAATAATAGGAACTTGGAAGTGAGCCCAACACCGCTAACAATTAAATTGTACTTGCATTTTAAGCAAGACTTGCATCAAGTAATTATTAATCAATTAAAGAGAAGTTTTGTTACTTTGCGTTGGCGTCATTTTTGGATATCCCCCCCCCCCCCCCCCACCCCACCCCCACCCCCACCCCCCCCCCCCCACCCAAAAGTGTTGTGTACATTTACATTGAAAACTTTAAAATTAAGAGAGCAGGATAAATAACGTTTTGGTCGTTATCAGATTGTGTTTCAGCTTTTTATTGTGGTTATCAAATTTTTTTATTACAAATGGATAAGCATATTTTCAAAAACTTATAAAATGGTTATTCCGTTCGATTTTTCAGTCAAAAAAGCGGACGGAATCTTGATCATGCAAAGTTGGCTCCATTTTTTTGCTTACGTGGCATGTAGAGAAAAAAGAATGATGGATTATTATAAGCACAAACCAACAAAACTATTAACTACTTCACCTAAACAATTCCAAAAAATAATAATAATAATAATAATTTCAAAATAATAATAATAATAATACTATTAATAGTAATAATTTTAAAATTCTGTTTTAAATTTTTTTTTAAAATCTGTTTTAAAAAAGTCTGTTTTTTAAAAAAGCTGTTTTTAAAAAGACTATTTTAAAAATTCTTAAATTTAAAAACGTTAATTTTTTATAAAAAATAGAATTTTTATTTTTTAAAAAAACGTTAATTTTTTTTAAACTGAATTAATATTTTTTTAAAAAGTCTGTTTTTTTAAAACGTTAATTTTTTATAAAACAGAATTTTTAATTTTTAAAAAAACGTTATTTTTTTAAACTGAACTAATATTTTTATAAAAAGTGTTTTTTAAAAACGTTAATTTTAAAAAGCGTTACTTTTTTATAAAAAACAGAATTTTTAATTTTTAAAAAACGTTAATTTTTTTAAACTGAACTAATATTTTTTTTAAAAGTCTATTTTTTAAAAAACGTTAATTTTTTATAAAAACAGAATTTTTAATTTTTTAAAAACGCGTAATTTTTTAAAACTGAACTAATATTTTTTTTTTTAAGTCTGTTTTTTTAAAACGTTAATTTTTATAAAAACAGAATTTTTAATTTTTTTAAAAACGTTAATTTTTTTTAAAAATGAACTAATATTTTTAATAAAAAAGTCTATTTTTTTAAAAACGTTAATTTTTATAAAAACATAATTTTTAATTTTTAAAAAAGCGTTAATTTTTTTAAATGAACTAATATTTCTTTTAAAAGGCTGTTTTTTTAAAAAGTTAATTTTAAAAAACGTTAATTATTATTATTATTATTATTATTATTATTATTATTTTTTGAAATGATTATTATTATTTTGAAATTATTATTATTATTATTATTAGTTTTGGAATTGTTTATGTGAAGTAGTTAATAGTTTTGTTGGTTTATGCTATAATAATCTGCCTGCTTGTCTTTTCTATGCTCCACGTAAGCAAAAAAATGGAGTCAACTTTTAGTCAAAGATTCCGTCTGCTTTTTTGGACGGAAAATCGAACGGAATGACCATTTTGTAAGTTTTTGAAAGTACAAGCTTATTCGATTGTAATAAAAAAGTTTTCAAATCTATAATGTAAAATCTGACCAAAAAGACAATGACCAAAACGTTATTTATTCCAAAGACGAATTATGGTGAAAAGACCTTACTCAAGCTCTCGGGGGACTGAGGGGGCGGGGGTGGGGTGAATTGTAGGTTGCATTTTGGCTTTAACTAGGATGCATATAAAAAAACATTATTTTTAAATGTATTTTTAATATTTATACATGATTCTTTCTTACATGAAAGTGTGATTCAGTGTATATTCATATGAAAGGGGGTCATACGGAAATTTTAAATATACATGTGAAAATATCAGTTCCGTATAAAAATACTCCATTTTGCCCGTTTGATGTGGCGAGATAAAGCATTTTTACGCAAGTGTTTCTATGAGAGTTAAAAACTCAATATCGAACATTCCTATTCTAGTTAGGCTTAAATATGATTCAATATTCTAAATTATTGGTCATATTCTACTTTGGTAATTCACTTATTAATTTTGTCAATTAGATGATTAAACTATTTATTTTTTTTAATTTCATTCAATTGAGGTTGTCACGTCAGAAATTGTTGACCTGACATGCAGACGTGGGAAATTAGTACACGTGTAATAAAAAAATATTAATAAATAATTTTTTGATATATTTTTGAGTAAATAAGGGGTAAAAATATAAATACTGTTAAAAAGTTGATTCCCTCATGATGAGGGAACCTGTTCACCCGCCCACCCTTCTTGAATCCCTTCTCCTCCTCTTCCTCTCCTGCATTCTCTATAAAAGGGATGCTACTGAATGAAAGAGGGGGGAAACTTTCAAAATAATTTTCTTCTCTCTTTTCTCTCTTGCTTTTCTCTAAATATTATTAGAGTAATTATAAGAGTATATTTCTATACTTTTGCTAAAGTTTTATAACAAATACATAAATATTATATATTACACTAATATCAATACCACTTACTACTCATTTCTTCAAACAAATAAAACTAAAAATCCAAAAATCTCTTTATTAAATCAATTCCCAAACCCAAAAATCCTTTTATCAAACCAAATTACCATAAAAAACTTGTGGCCAAAATAGATTTCTCTATTTTTTTACCAATTCACCCAAAACCGTTCTCCTCCCTATTCAGTTTGCCATCATCCTCTTCCTCGAGTTTTGTTACTCAAATTCAATAACGATGGAAACTCGACACTCCAAGCGATTAAGAGATTTGTCCGAGTCTGATGACGACATCACTCTATCTTTTATATTTCCCAACCAACCAAGATAGATCTGATTCTCAACACCATGCAACGGAGCCAGAGGTGCATGAACCTTCAAAACCCTCTTCTATGACTAAGCTTTGTTCCTCTTCCAAAAAGAAGTCAAAAGGCAAGGAAAAAGTTGCTACCTAGTCTCGTCGGCGTCGAAATCCATCTCTGCTGGTAACTCCTCTTTAAATCGGCAAAAAGCACCTTTACCCATCTGCATATGTCGACGACTAAGCAGATTGGCATACCGAACTTTAAAAATATGAATTGAATTACCGTATTTCTAAAAAAATGAAAATTGAATTAAATTCCGGCCCAAAGACGTGACGTCAAATAATTACACACGTGACATCAAAAAAAAAAAAAAAATATTATTTTCTTATGTGGCAATACAAAAAAATCAAAAATAAAATCATTGATTATGTGGCAAAAAAATGATTAATATAATAATAAAATAAAAAATACATAATTCATTTTAAAATAATTAATTTTTAAATAAAATAATTAATTTTAAAAATAAAAATAAAATAATTACTTTTAAAATAAAATAATTAAAATAATAACATTAAAATAAATATTTAGAATTAATGATTAATAATTAAAAATTATGTTTTTGCTTTTAAAAAGCAGATTTTTTTAAAACAAAATTTTGTAAAAAAGAATTTTTAAAACATTTTTTTTTAAAAACAATTTTATTTTACAAGTTAAAAAATAATTACATTTTTGTTTTTAAAAATGCAATTTTTTTAAAACAAAATTTTTTAAAAAATGTAATTTTATTTTACAAGTTAATTTTTTTTCTTATTTTGTTTTTAAAACAATTTTTTTAAAATGTAATTTTTATTTTAATATTATTATTTTAATCATGTTTTGCCACATAATCAATGATTTTATTTTTGTATTGCCACATAAGAAAATAATATTTTTTTAATTTTTTTTTTCAATGTCACGTGTGTAATTATTTGACTTCCGGCCCAAGAAATTGACTAATGACCTCGAATTTCATTTTTAGAAAGCATAAGGGTCCAATTGCATATTTTTAAAGTTCAATAATAATTGCTTATAAGTCATTTAATTACTAAAAGTGTAAAGGTATTTTTTGCCTCTTTAAACTATCTGATAACTTCTTTAGAGGTTTAAATTTTGAGTCTAGATTTAAATCTTCAATCGTGTCCAAGACTCTGTTGCAGGTTGGTTTATTTTTTGTAAATATGCTTGTATTGTTTATCATATTGATTTTTTGTAAATACGCTTGTATTGTTTATCATATTGATGAATTTGGATTTGTTTTGAGACATTAATGATTATTCTTATTTGGCGGAGGCATGCCGGGAGACGGCGACGATGGTGGGCATGGGAAGAGAGACGAGGTCTCTGATCTCAGCTTTGAGGACAAGATCTGTGGGCGACCTTGTTCGCCGAAATCGTTGAGCAATTTGTGATTCTCATTTAGGGCTTTTTTCGATCGATTTTGGGGCTTCCTTTTTAACTGTCATGTTTGTTTACAAACTTTTGATTTTTTAATTAGTCTAAATGTATTAATGAAAAGGGTATGACCATTTTACCCTTTAATATATCAAAATTTGTTTAATTCCAAAATAAAAAATTATTTTTTTCATACACATCAGGTTATTTATGCCCCACCTAGATAGCCATATCAGTAATGTCAGCAATTTCTGACCTGAAAGTCTCAATAGGATGAAATTGATCATATATAAGCATTCTACTTGTAATTATAGTGTTTTTAGTCCACCTAACCAAATGGACTCTTAAGATGAAGCGAGCTGAGCGGTTCCATATAAAAGTCCTATAAAATTAAAGTCAAACTTGCACTTGTACTTGCACTTTTAGAACAACTAAATACAAATGTTTAGACTTTAAAGCTGAAGATGATGAAGAATCACCAATTGATGGTGCATTACTCTTCTAATTTTTTTTTTTATGTTCGCACCCCAGTTTTACTCATTCTCTAGAGTCCGTGGTGCCCTAACATGTAACATGTAGTCCCTCCATTCCAAGATAAAAGTTCTGTTGGACTTTTCACGCATATTAAGAAGAGGAATAAAATGACAAAATTACCCATAATAATGTCATTAAATATGGAGAGAAAATTAGAATAAAAAAAGTATGAGATATTTAATGCTACGGGTATAATAGGAAAAAATGTGTAAAATTTTGGTTATTAAAAGAAAGTAGACATTTAACATGGGACTACCCAAAATAGTAATAAAGACTTTTATCTTGGGACGGAAGGAGTATTAGAGAGGAGCACTTCGGAATAGGGCTGAGCAAGTAACCAAATTGGAACCGAAACCGCACTAAAAACCGCACGAACCGCACCAATTAAAACCGTACCAACGGTTCTGGTGTATGTGGCGGTTTTAAGTGAGTTGAATAACCAAATTTACGGTTTCGATTTGGTTACTAGCCAAAACCGCACGCATAAAACCGAAACCGCACCATGTGTGTATATGTATGTATTATCTCTAGTAAATTCTAAAGTTACTTTTCACTTGAATACGCTCAGAAAAAATCATAGTCTTGCATTGTCATTTTTTCACTAATAGATTATTTTTCAAATTAGGTACAGTTATGATTATAT
Organism: Panax ginseng; assembly: GCA_020205605.1. Classification (NCBI taxonomy): domain Eukaryota; kingdom Viridiplantae; phylum Streptophyta; class Magnoliopsida; order Apiales; family Araliaceae; genus Panax; species Panax ginseng. The sequence continues at coordinate 67,162,954 of CM035150.1, forward strand.
TCTATAAGTCATCCATTAAACATATAAGATAGAATCATTCTATCTCCAGTATATACTTTTAATTTTTGGAGAACTAGATAAATCTTCTTACTTGTTATCGAATATATGGTCTCCGTTATTTTATATAGCGTATGTTTTAGTTTTAAAGCATCATTCATTTATTATAAACTAAAATTATTTTATGTGTCTCACTGTTCTATGATTTAATGATGAATTTGACATGTTTGGCAGAAAGAGCTTTGTTTCTATGCTTGATATAATTCACATTGCCGACTCTGTCACTGAGTTAATTGCTCGATGTGAGCTCTGTGTTAAATTATATTGGAGACTTAGACTTTTTTATTGTTTCAATTGGTTTTGTAACCGAAATCGCACCAATTGAAACCGCATCGCACAGTTTAAAACCACACCGCACCAATCACAAACGGTTTCGTGTGCACTTTTGGATTTGTCAAACCGCACCTAAGCGGTTTCGGGTGCGGTTTGGACTTCAAACCGCACCAAACCGCACCGTGCTCACCCCTACTTCGGAATGCATAATTTCAGTTGTCTAATATATTGTCGGTGTCATTTAATTTTCAGAATATAGATAATCAATATAAATGTTTGATTATTTATTTAAGTTTGATATGCTGTGCAACCTTAACTTCTTACATTTTAACACAATAATTTCATTAATGCAATCAATCTTCTAATCACGCGGATTTACGAGGTCTTAATCGAGTTAAGACTAAATTTCAGATTTAACTAGATACAAACCCTCGCGTTGCGGTAGGATTATTCATTTTTTTAATAATAAATGTGAACATACAATTAATAAATTAAAATATAATAAAAAGATGGTAGATTGTTGTGCGATAATCAAATTTTACAAAAAAAAAACAAATGAATATACATTGTAGGGGGGTAGTGTTGAGAGTTTACCGGTTTGTGCATTACATCTTCTGCTTTGTTCCAAGGTATATTTACTGCATGAATTTAGAATTTCGAAGTTATGCTAAAGTCTAAAATCTAAAGATACAAAGCAAGAAATTAAAAACCATTCCAACCTAAATTTGTGTAGACAGTCAACAAATATTACAAATAAAAAGTAGGGTCCTTAACACTAATATACAACAATTAGAAAGTAATTACACTATTAGTGCATCCACAAAATAATTACAAAAATAACGCAATTCACATTAATAAGGAAACCTAAATCAAGGAGAAATAACTGCCATAATTAATAATTCAAATTCAAATATTTAGAATCTAACAACAAAAATAATTTCAAATTCAAAATAATAATTCAAATTCAAATAGTCACATTCAAATCTTCATCTCCCTCACAGTAACCCTCTCATCCGCTACTCCGCCGCGAATCTTCTTCACAGGTTGCCCTCTCCTCCGTTACTCCGCCGCGAATCTCCATTTTCCAAAACGCCAATGAGAAGAAAAAGAAGATTCGCCCTACAAAAAGTTTAAAAATAAATAGATGTAACTCTTACTGTTCTGATTTTTTTTTGACTATTTGGTTACCCATAAAAACTAAAATGGTTACCTTTGTATGAATGGTTGGTTACCAACTGCATCACATTCAAACTAAATTGGTAACATAATAAAACTGAATTGGTTACCTTGGTCTGAAGGTTTGACAACGTCATCTTCCTCTTCCCTCTTTATCGGTGAGACAGAGAGAGAGAGAGAGTCAACCACAAAATGGTCGATGTGATGGAGAAATGAGGTGGATATTTAATTTTTCACAATTTCTTAATGTCCGAAAATTCCAATTCCAATTTCATGTCCAAAGAAAAATAAGAACACTGCATAGAAAAGAGAGAGATAAGAGAGTGATGTGTAATGTAATGTTGATAACCAAACTTTCGTACCAAGGTAACCAAACTTTTATATCAAGGTAACCAAACCTTTATACCAAGGTAACCAATCTACCTCCACACCTGCAGTATGAATTGGTTACCTTGGTCTGAAAGTTTGGCAACCAATTGCATGAAGGTTTGGCTACTAACTGCATTACATTCAAAATAAATTGGTAACTTAATAAAACTGAATTGGTTACCTTGATATGAAGGTTTGTCTACCCACTGCATGAAGGTTTGGCTACCAACTGCATCACATTCAAAATAAATTGGTTAACCTAATAACACTTAATTGGTTACCACCGTACCGTTCCCAAATCCCAAGTTCAATATATATATATATATATATATATATATATATATATATATATATATATATATATATAAACAAACAAACGAAAGCATTACCACCATTTTTGTTCATTAATTATACACTATCCTTTATGAATTGTATTAATATTACAATGGGATCAATTTCTCTCAAATCGCCCCTCCTCCTCCCATTTACTACTACTAAATCTTGGAGTACTCGAAGAGCTTTTGAATCTATAAGGATTTATTCGTGTAGAAGATCATCAGAAGGCCGTGATCACCAAAATTATAGCGGTGGGCATCGGGTTGTGGATGAAAATTTGATAGTTTATACTAAGAAAAAAGAGGATTAAGAAAAAAGAGAGAGAAACAGGAACAAAGATCAAAAAAAGAGGATGAAGAAAGAAGATGAAGAAAAGAGAGGATGAAGAAAAAAGAGATCAAAAATGGGTCTGCTGTGTTTGACTAAGAAAATAATAATTAACGGGAAGAGATAAGAGAGATTTGTCATGTCAGTCCATCAATACTAATCTCCTAAATTAAGAAATCCTAATTGCATACTAATCCTCTAAATTAAGGAATCCTAATTGCACTAATATTGTAAATAAATATGGGAAAGTGTATTACTTTTGTAATTATTTTATGAATGCACCATTATTGTAATTATTTCTAAAAATGTACTAAAATATGTAATTAATCCTAAAAAGTAAGGGGACAAAGAACAGAAAAAATAGGTCAGGCCCATATCTTTAGTCCCGAATTGATTTTAATGGCCATATATGATCAATTATCATATTTCCACATTTATATGTACTATATGTTAGTTGTTCAAAAAGAGTTATGGAGAAGAGACAGAGAGTAGAGGAAGAAACAGTGTAATATATTACATTGAAGTGAAAAAGTGTGACAAACAATTAATAATATTAGCCCTATAACGTCATATACATCTAAAAGACACTCGAATTGTTACACCCCCAAAATAGGTCCACACAATCCATTATGAGTCGCCAAGTACAGAAAATAACTTCAACTTTATTATTACAATTGTCGTGCAAAATACGACAACACATAAGCTGTGAGTTAAAATACAAATATTATCTTCAAGACAATATCCAAATTCAAATAAGTCTTCATTATAATTATTGATACATTATTTTACAAAATAGTGAGGACTGCTAAAACAAATGTCGGGACCCATCACTCCACACCCCGACTAGTTCCCGTTATATTCTCGCCTCCTGAGAAAAAAAATGGAACAAAAAGGAAAAGGGTGAGCTCAATTAGCCTAGTAAAGAATATTATGACTAAGATAATGTAGAACAAATTATCGTTAACCTTCAATACATCAGATACAATATAATGGACAACCAGTTTTAGATCAATATTCACAGCGGAAATAACAATTCATTAGAAGAGTTAAGTAGAGAATGAAGTCTATTATCTTCTATGATTTAAAAGTCCATCATCAATATTTTATCCCTGTAACATCAATCAATATACATCTTGAACCAAATATTCATCTTTGCACTACGGGCTAAAGATATTCATTTGTATCACCAGTTGGTCATGTTCATCTCAACACCTGTCCATCTTTGCACTACGGGCCAAAGATATTCATCAGGTAATCACTCATCTTTGCACTACAGGCCAAAGATATTCAGTTATATCATCATTTAGGATTGAGGATGATGAAAAATATCTTAAAAAAAATTAATCCAGTGAGATAAAAGGACAAAAATTAGGGATTCGTACTTCGGTTTATCCAAGTTCAAAAGTACTTTATAATAATCAATTGTGGAGCAAAATTCAAGAATGAATATCAAAACATGGATACAATCAAAGATAGTAACCAAACTATACAACTTGGACACAGAAAAAAAACTTAATTTTTCTGTAAATAGTGTCGTATACGTGAATAGTAACCCCGACACAAAAAGATAAAAATTTCATAAGAAAAAACATACTTCGTGAATAGTATTCATGAATAATATCGTATACGTAAATAGTAACCTCGACATGAAAAGGTAAAAATTTCATAATAAAATTCATACCAATATTTTGGCATAATGATATTGAACGAAATAACATCATTTACAACGGAAATAACATCCCTTACCTCAAAAGAACATTACTACTAACTGGAATATCAGATATAATATTAAAGAAAACTTGCACTGAATAGTAACTTTCAAAGTATCTAAATACTCGCAAAAATACGCTCGATATTATAGAGAGAGAAAACTTCTGATTCTGGTGTGATTTTCAATTCTAACTAAGCACCCTATTTATAAAAAAAATGCTAGAACGCCAAAGCAGACTAAAATTTAATAAATAATATTTTATAAAAATTTCACGCACACCACTTTTGAACCCAAACTTAGCACACCACAAGTAGGGCCCACCAAATTCAGAAATTTCCACAACAACCAAATAGTCATTTTATCAGAAAAATACGCATTTCATGTCCATTCCATAGGAAATTTAATTCTCTATAACTTTGTAGAAGGAAGTTTTTTCCAAATTTCAAACAAAAAATGACCGAAATCCACATACGGATGATTTTTAATACCTCCATTCTGACAAAATACTGATAAAACACCTCAACATTAATTCCTTCATTAATATTCACATAAAATAAATATTTTTTATCATATAAATTAATAATTAATTATTCAAAAATAATATTACAGAATCACAATAATGACAACTGAATGCGTTCTCAGAAAGCGAGGGCTTTCCGATAAGGATTTCTCCTTACTAGCCAAGCAATTAGGTGACCAAACCCCTTTCTGAATGTAACTTCCTTAGACATTGCCAATAATGCTATCTAATAATATTATTCAAATAATATGAATTATTAATCGATAATGAGAAATCATCATGCAAAGGATAATTATCAATCAACAATAATATAAAATATCAACGTAGTAAATTATTGAATCAATAAAATAAAATATTGAACATTAATTATCGTAACAATTATTGAGTAGTGCCTTCTTACGTAAGAATCAATAATCCAAAATATACGTACCAATACAGGTGTGCTACGCGGCAATCACGCGTATTCATCAGTTTCTTTAACCACCGGTATTTCAACAAAGATGTTAACGGTAATAACTACTCGGTTTTTTATAAAAGGTTATTTCACCGCTTTATATTCGACATTCATTCCGTTATGGGGCCTACAAATGGCTGCGCCATCGTACGAATATTCCCCGACAACAAGAATATTCCACTACCAAACGAATATTCCCCAAGAATAATGAATATTTTATAACCACTTGCTTATTTTGCAAAATTTATATATATCACCCTTAACTTTAAACTTTTTTTTTTATCAATTTAACCATTTATTGAATAATAATTATAAGAAAAATTGAATACTTCTATTTCATAAAATTCGGGGTCTTACACGCATGGCCAGCTGCAAGTCAATACTGTGACCACTTTGTCAACCAGGCAATCACTAAAGTAGGCCTGCTAATGAGCCATGTCAGTCCCCTATTGTAGCACCAGACATATCACACACACATATATGTTCTAAGACTATGTACATTACAATGACTTTGCCTTGTATGGATTTCCTTCCAATGTGCTTAAATGTGATTGATTCTTTTTTATCCCTTTGTGTAATTATATCTCTCGAAATCTATTAAAAAAAATAAGTAATGTATTTAAAATTAAATTTTCCCCTTACTAAAACGTTCATTCCATATTTAGAAATGCAATCACTATTTCATATTGAAAATTAGAAATGCAATCACTTTTTCATTGGAAGTGGCTAGAAGTCAATGGTTCATAAGGAGTTAGTTCTGGCATATCTGGCACTTGAAGAATGAAAGAGAAAAGGAGCAGGAGCTAACACTCTAAGTATGTGACTATTGCTTTTAGTCTAGTGGAAAAGTAAGTGACCTAAACTTGTGGACAAATCATTTTTCTACTCTTCCCTTTTTATATTTTTTTCCAGTTTTTCTTGACCAAACTGTAGCCAACTGATTTATTTTCCCCGTCCTTTACTACCTTTGTATTTTGTTTAATGCAAAGAAAGGGTTGCCTCATCTTAACTTTTTACAATCCTACTAAAAGAGAAGAAAAGGGTATGCGAAGGTTTAAAAAGTCTCTTAAAAATACAATTTTTTGTATGTATTTCAAAAAAAAAAATTAAAAAAAACAATCCCAATACAATAGATTGTTAAAGAAAATAAGTATTGTTCTCTTAGTTTTCCATTTTATTTATTTTTCCCATACTCTCAATAGTCAATACATGTCAAAACATTAAGTACTATTGGAACTTCTATCATTATGCTAAAATATTCATTATAGTTACCCAACATACTTTTAGTAATTTAATCTCTCATATTAATTATAGTTCATTTTTATGAACCCATGTTACTTCATAGAATTCAGAGTATCAAACGAAGTACCAAATGGATCCAAATTTAATCTATAAGCACAAGAAATCTAATCAGAAACGTAAATTAACAAAGTCAAGCAAAATATTAGAAAAAATTAAGAAAGTAAACAAAAAAAAACCTGGCAGACGATGGTGGTGTTGCGAATCTTGGCATTGCCGTAGGGAATGAACTTGAAGACAACGATGTCGTAGAGTCCGTCATCGAATATTAGATAGATAATATCTTAGTAAATAACTTTGTCATTACTTCAGTACCTCTTTTAACATGTCATGAGTAAGTCAACATGGGCCTGGAAGTGTATTAGAGTACTAAAACACGCATAAATGAACATATATGTCTGCGTGTGAGAGTGCAAGGGATTGAATTGCAATTGTGATTGAATTTCCCAGCTGTTGCAAACAAATTCAAAAATCAAAGTGTATGCAATTTAAAGTCAAATCAAGATCAAGGAATAGATAGAGAAAGACCTACTTCTTTCTCGTGAAATGTAATGTTTCATTAATGTTGCATTCAAATTAGACTTCGCAAATGGGCGAATGGTGACTTGGGGTGGGCACAGACGATTGTGGGCCAAATATCGATAATGGTAGGGCCAAAATGGCCTGTGTTTTGGTGGGCTAAATTGTGAGGCCTGTGGGTCTGGTTGGGTTCACTTGCGACGCATGAACTTCTTCCTTTGTTTTTTTAAATCTTTCTACACCAAAAATAGTAATAATAATAAATATTAAAAATAATAAAATAATTAATAATAAACAATAATACAAACAGACATGATTAATTAATTAACTACATATCTCAATCAATTAAATTTTTTAATAGTATTATAAATTAGTATTATTAATTAATTACCTACATTAATTACATAGATTAGTAATGTTCTGTTGTGCTTTGTTGTATTGAGAGCTATCCACACAAAGTAGTATTAAAAGTTTTCAGAAGATCTGTGACGCCCCCAAAATAGGTATACATCACCCATTCTGAGTGCCAAATACATGGTGTGACGCCCCCAAAATAGGTATACATCACATACTTTGAGTCGCCAAATACATGGTACATAATACAAATACAACCTTAAATATACAACATGAGCTGTGAGTTTTAATACAAATATTGTCTTCTAGACAGTATTTAAACTCAAAATAAGTCCTCAATACATTTATTATCACACTATTTCATAGAATAGTGAGGACTACTAATGCTATCATCTGGACCGTCACTCCGTTCCACGACTAGTCTCTGCTACGTTCTCATTTTCTGAAGAGAACAATGAAAGCAAAGGGGTGAGCTCAACTAGCCCAGTAAGAAATATTATGACTAAGATAATGCAGAATAAATTATCATTAGCCTTCAACAATGTTAAACTGATAAAATATAACAAACATCAAGTTTAACTGTAGCGGAACAAGCAATCCATTAGAAGAGTCAAGTAGAGAATAAAATCTACTATCTTCTATGATTTAAAAGGTTTTCATTACTTTTATCATTTGAGACTCACAATAAATAATCCACATCATCCCTCGCACTTCTGACCAGGATATTCATTAGTATCACGACCATAAATTATCCATGCACTACGGGCCAAGGATATTCGTGTATTCATCAATGGTCATGATCATGACAAAAACTGTCCATCAATGCACTACGGCCAATGAGGATTTTTACCACATCATTTGTAACATTACGGTCATGATTATACCGAATAATCCCTGGTCATAATCATACCAAGTCCTTCTATGCACTACATGCCACATATGACTTTCAACATATTATAAACATGAGGATGATGACAATTCAATAAAACAAGTTCAAGAATTAATTTTAAAGATTTATAAGTTAATTTATCCTGAACTCAATAACGTCCAAATTGTCAACATGATACTGCTTTGTGGAGGAAAATTCAAGAATGCTCAAAAAAATATTTCCATGAAAAGATACTGGATGAAGCGCAAATATCAAGGATATTCCACAAATTTCATGGAGTATAGAAGCCAAAACTTTAATCAACTGAGTATAATAGAATATATGAAAACGCAAATGGATTTTTTTACCGCGATGCGGTAATCCACGTGATGCATTATTCCAATGTAATAATAAAGAATGAAATAACGTAAGAATTCACCAAAAAGCGTAATCATGCATGCATGAGTTATTCAATGAATAATAAAGAATGGAACTAGGTCATGCGTAATCCGCAAGACAAACAGATATTCCAATGAATAATAAAGAATGGAACCAGTCATACGTAATCCACATCAAATGATGTTCCAATAGAATAATAAAGAATGGAACCAGGTCATGCGTAATCTGCACAGATATGATGTTCCAACAGAATAATAAAGAATGGAATAACAATAGAATTCACCAGGCATGCGATAGAACGCACAGACAGGTTATTCCAACAGAATAATAAAAAATGAAATAACAAAAAAAATTCACCATGTATGCGGTACTTCACATAAACAGGTTATTCCAACATAATAATAAAGAATGGAATAACAACCCTTACAAGTTTTGAAAGAAAATAACTCTCTTCATGAATACGAAAGAATAATACCCCTTGCCTTAAAAAGAAGAGTATTACGACTGGTAGGGCGAGGATATTTTTGAAGAAAACTTATATTGTTTTCTACGCTCAAAGCTTCTTAAAGCTCTAAAGAAATACGTTCAAGATTATAGAAGAAGAATTCTCTGAATTTCTGGTGTGATTTTCAATTCTAACTAAGAATCCTATTTATAAAAGAATAGAAAGGATACTATGCTGCACTATGCAATAAAATATAATATATTATATTTATAATCAAATAAAATAAAACTTTATAAAAAGTATTTTGTTTTATCTAAAAAGTTTTTACTATGCAAATACTATGCAGAACACTATGCATAATAAAATATAATATATTCTATTTAAAATCTAATAAAACAAATAACTTTATAAAAGTATTACATTTTTATATAAAAAAGATTTTACTATACAAATACTATGCAGTACCTATGCATAATAAAATATAATATATTCTATTTAAAATATAATAAAACAAATAACTTTATAAAAGTATTCTGTTTTATATAAAAAAAATTCTATTTTATTACATTTATAATAATAATAAAACAAACTTTATCACCATTATTATAATTCACAATATTAATCGACCAGGTCGTTCCAAGGAAAGAGGGGGCTTTCCAATAAGAATTTCTCCCTATTGGCGCACAATTAGGTGACCAAACCTCTCCTTGACAGAACTTCTAGACATCGTCAATATTGCAAATATAATATTAATAACTCTATCTCAATTATTGATTTAATAATATAAAATATCGACAATAATTGAATCAAATAACGTGAGATACTATGCAGCAATTACTGTAGCAATAATTGAACAAAACTTAGTGACTTCTCACGTAAGCATTAATAATCAATACCGTGTGCTACTATGCAACCACGCGTATTACTGTACTTTTAACATAGGGTGTTTCAACAGTTAACGGTAAAACTTCCGTCGTTATTTTCATAAAATATTTTTGTCGTTTTCTCAATTCGACAATAATTCCGTTGTGGGGTCCACCAATGATTATGCTTATCATACGAGATATTCCCACAAAAGAATATTCCCTGACCAATCGAATATTATACAATAACTTGCATACTTTTCAAAATTTATAAATATTACCCACAACTATAATATTATCTCAAATCCACATCATAATTTTGAAAAAAATATTTCGAGAAAATTAAATCTTTATTCGTAAAATTTGGGATTTTACAATCTCCCTCCTTATGAAATTTAAGCCTCTAAAAATTTACGTGCGCACTGGTATCTTAGAACAAATGAGGACACTTCGCGAGATTCTAACTCTTGAGGTATAACCTTTGAGCGTAAAATATATTTCAAGATTTTAACATGTACATCTTCATACGTTAAATTATCCGCTATCTCGTCCGGTTCTTAAATTAATAATGTGGTTCGGGTTGTCCACATATTTACGTAATATCGATACGTTAAAAACGTTTATGAACACGCGACATACTTGGCGGTAAAACGAGTCTATAAGCCAAAGTTTATACTCAATCGAGGATTTCAAATGGGCCAATTAAATCGAGGGTTGAGATTTCCTCTCTTCAGCAACTCTTGCTTTTAAAATAACGCCCTCTTGAACCTTCTTCTTCGTATTCATCAGCTTCGGGTCTGTAGCTTTAGTAGCTTTAACATTATCGACTAAAGTTGGTTCTAATCATATATTCGTTATCTTCACGTAGGTTCTTATATTCGCACTCGTAAACACATACGATCTTCTACTCAACACGCCAGCTACCACGTTCGCTTTTCCACGATGTTATTGAAAGTATTATCGTAATCTTTCAACAGCTCGAGCTAACATCTTTGGCACATAATACGTTTGTTTTAGTTGAAGAAATATTTAAGGGTTTTAGAAATGGGGTTTTGTACTGGGGTCAATATAAAATTCGATTTCACGTTCTAGGGGTAGGCTAAGTCTTCAAGAATACGCCAGAAAATTTATTAACAATAGAAATATCATTCAAAACTGTGACCCTCATCCAAGACTTGGATAGAACGTCACATTGATACCTATCAACTTGCCACCGTTATTCACGACGTCTCCTATGGAAAGTCTGGCTTTGGCGCATTCCACACAAGGAAGTCACCAGATAAAGGCTCAGGGCTCTTTACTTATGGCTTGATATAACAGTGATTGACTTTAGTGGTTTGGTTGCTTGAATTCCTATAACAGGTTGGTTAGGAATATAAAAGCTAACCACCTTACGAAAATAATCAATTTTAGCACGATGAGTAGTTAACTAGTCGATTTCTAAAATCAAGTCAAATGCAAGTATTTTCAAAGAGATAAGATCGACAGGTAACGTAAAAGTGTCGATTTGAATCAACAAGATTTATAAACAGTGGATGTAACGATTGCGAAATCTATACCTTATTCGATACCGGTTCTACTTATTCTTTTATCTCTCTTGCTTGCGCTCAACATTTAAATTTAACTCCGGAGAAATTAGACTTTGACTTATCTGTTGAAACTCCACCTCCATCATGTGACGAATACTTTCGGGAAAGTACTTATCGTTGAATAGCTCTTTGAACTTCTCCCAAGACATCTTGAGTCGTCAGTCGGGTACGCTTTTCTGATTTCCACCAAGAATGTCGCCTCTTCACGCAACACGTGAAGGTGGCGAAGGGAACCTTTTGTTCCTCGGAGCAACCCAAGACACCAAATATCTTGGTTATCTGCTTTATCCATGCTTCCACCTTAAGTGGTTTTGGCTCTCCAATAAACTCTGGTGGTCCCAGCTCCTTGAACTGCTTAGCGGTGACCGTCCGAGAGTTGCCAGTGTTTCCACCTGCATTTTGGACAGGAGCCGCTCCCGCCTAATGTTGCATGAATTGCATAAAGCCTCTGAACATTCCATCGTTCATCATTTGGTCAGTGTTGTTGTTTACCTAAGGATTATTGTCTTCCTGTTGCACATTATTCTGGGTATTGATCTTTGGTGACTCAACGGTCTCCTGTGCTCCATTGTTATTCTCAACATTCTCGGATGTCATTTTCAAACACTGCCACAAGACAAGGGTTACTTAACATATCACATATTATCCCTATACTCTGACCGACCAATTAAATACCAAATAAACTTAGGTAGGTCATACTAGCGAAAGAATTCTCTGTCTCTCCCCTCCTAGTTCTTGTCTTACATCTCAGCCAGGGATTATATCCCTAAGCTTTGATACCAACTGTCACGCCCCCAAAAATAGGTATACGTCACCTACTCTGAGTCGCCAAATACATGGTACATAATACAAATACAACCTTAAATATACAACATGAGCTGTGAGCATTAATAATCAATACTGTGTGCTACTATGCAATCACGCCATTCATCGTATTTTAACACCGTGTTTCAACAGCTTAACGGTAAAACTTCCACTATTATTTTCATAAAATATTTTTGTCGCTTTCTCAATCCGAAATAATAATTCCGTTAATAGGGGTCCACCAATGATTGTACCACATACTAATATTCCCCAGATAAAAGATTATTCCCTACCAATCGAATATTATACAACAACTTGCATACTTTTTAAAATTTATAAATATTACCCACAACTATAACATTATCTCAAATCCACACCATAATTTTGAAAAAAATATTTTGAGAAAATTAAATCTTTATTGGTAAAATTTGGGATTTTACACATGGTACAAAAACAAATACAACTTCAGTAACACAATTGTCTTGCAAAATACGATAACATATATACTGTAAGTTCCTAGTTGGCATAATAGTTATCTAGAAGGGGGGTTGAATAGATATTTTAAAAAATCTTTTCGTTTTAAACTAGTTCTTTGATAATGATTAAAACTTAGCGGAATTAATATTTGTTTTAATCTTCTTTACCAAGCAGTGGAGTTATGAGAGTGAGGCAGTTATGGCAGATATAACAGATATGGCAGTTATGGCATGAACGTAAATGACACAATCATTTTTAAGTGGTTCAGAGCACTTAAAGCTCCTAGTCCACTCTTCTACTCAACGAGTAGGATATCCACTAAGGATGTCTGTTACAACTTCTGAATCACACAGATTCCTTCTAGACCAGCAGTCTAGGAACTTCTTAGTTCACTCTTGAACTCTTCAAGTCCAGCAGACTTGGCTTTCTTATAGTTCACTACGAACTCTTCAAGTCCAGCAGACTTGGTACACTTCTTCAGTTGGTTGATAATGTTGAGTTCTTGATGGTTGCTACTCAATTGCTGTGTAAGCACTTGTTCTAAAGAACTGAGTAGCTGAGCAAGCTTTGCAATATCTCAGATCGTAGAGTTGAGCTTGAGAGAGATGTTCACGTTGTTTGTTCAGTGCTTGCTTAGTTCTTCTCATTTGTCTGATCTGCATATATGTGATCTAGAAAACTATCCGTTGGATCCATCCGTTGAGGCATTGAATGTGTCTGAACTTTCTGTACTGTGATAGAGACATTTCTGCACATATTCTGAATTCTGCATTCTGGCCCACTGACACTGCAGACTGCTTTCTCACCTACCACCTGAAAAGGTGTTTTGTGCCTCTTACCTATGTTGCATACTAAGGATATTTCATATACTCTGGGACTGATTAGTACTGCAACGTCTAGAATCCATTCCTCATATGTTGAAATCTACCTTTACACAAATCATGAGGCTCAACATTTTCTGACATGAGACAGATGATGCTCTACGATTTTGGATCATGGTACTCTACGATTGAGATCGTAGCGTCTTGACTTCTTTGCACACTACGATGCTTATTAATGAGAAACTTTTCGATTTCCCTTAGACCTTTGCACACTACGATCTTCGCTTGCTCGTGTTGTTGATTCTACGATCCCGAGAGCACACTACAATCGTTGACTTATAAACTCTATGTTTCCTTCATCACACTACGATCGTGGAGTTTTCTTGGCAAACGTTGGGATCACTCTACGATTTTCGAAGAGTCCCTTCAAGGCAGGCACATTACGATCTTCGAAGCTCTACATTTCTGCCTTGACTTCTGCAGTGTTGATCAAATGATACACTACGATTTCTTCGAATCCTATCTATTACATCTCAAGATCAACCTAACAGCTTTGATCTTTCTATCTATACACTCCATTACAGAATGATACACGTTAAGATCTTAGATCAACCTAACAAATTTGATCTATCACTAAGTCCTTGTACATATATTCATTGAAGGGCTTTACAAATAATCATGAGCATATACATTAAAACATCAAATCATAATATGCATTCTCCCAACAATCTCCCCCTATTTGATGTTGACATAACCAAGGAGATTTGTTGTCATGATTATTAGTGACTAGATGCATTTGCAGGAAATTTAAACATGACTTAGTATTTCAGTGAGCAGCTGAAATTTCTAGAGAATAAGCATGAATTTATTGATGATCAGGAGATATTTCAGTTTGGCATTACATCAATAGGAAATTAAAGTTTCAACTTATCTCTATTTCTTTGACCTCTTTGTTGGAGGTGGGTTGGCATACTCCTCAGCCCTTCTTTTTCTGCAAGCTTCCTTGTTTCTGACTAACTCTTTCAGCTCGCTTGGACTTAGTCTTGGATTTTCCTCATGTCTGTACATGAATGCAGGATCTCCAGTTGGCATTCTTATGCGTACAATAGACACATCTTGTGAGCTGGGAGTTGACTCCTGACGACTTAAAGGTATAGTAGTTAAAATTCCCTCACGATCGGATCGTTGAGTCGATGGTGGAATTGTCTTCTGGGAGGGCTTCGTGATGCTTGAGCATGAAATTGTCCTCTTCCCTTTCTTGAGTTCCATGACCTCCTCTCCTCTCGCCTTGATCTCCTGTCCTCCCTTAACTCCTTTCCCTTTATTCTCCCCTTTATATCAAAGATCAAGGGTTCGAATATCTATGAAACGATCGATTAACACCTTGGACAAGTTCGTTCGGTTGGCTTTGAGTCCGAGCAATGTCCTCTCTACTTTCCTTGATCTCGCTTGTCGAGATCTTGCTTTACTTTGTTTCGAGGGTCATTAGAACCATGTCATTCTATTTTTTCTTGATTGACATAAGATTTACGGAAGTCGTGAGCGAAGCTTTCAAGTTGATGATATTCTCCAAAGATAAGTTTATGTTGAGTGTCTTGATGTTTACGCATTTCAAGAATAACCTCTCTTTTGCTTGGCGCATATCTGGAAGTGAATCTCATCTCTCATCCTTCATACTCTTAAGAATTTCTTGGATAATTTCCCTCAGCTTCTTTGTAAGCTCAGTGTTCATAGTGCCAGGAAAATTATTTGCTGCTGTAATCATTTGATTCAAATTTTGGGATATGGATGAGATCGGAGTGAGATTCCATTTCGTATTCTATATTCTTGACCATGTTCTTGGTTGCTTCCTTCAAGTCATCCTTGGTGGGCGTGTTTGGGAGAGTATCATTGGTTTGAGGATTGTTGGTTGGAGGGTTGTTTCTTTGGGATTGATCTTGCAAGTTGTAAAGAAACAATATCATGACTAAAGTAGTCATTTGATGAGGAGGATGGTATATCGGATGGAGGGGCCTGAGGTTCAGTGTTTGGACTATAGGGCTCTACGATATCTATTTGGGACTCTACGACTGGGCTAGAGTCAGAGATCGTAGAGATGGTGGTTTGTGGGAGAAAAGTAAGGTTGACTTCATTTGGTTCTTCAGTCACATAATTTTGGGATTCTGCAACTGGAAATTGATTGAGTGGGTGAAGAATCACTTCCAACCACCGAGGAAATTCATATAATTGACTGAATGAAGATGATGACAAGTGATTAACTTTGAAGAGATCAGGGTTAGTCAGTACCTCAAGTTTATCCTTGGATGAAGAATGGTCAATAAGAAGCTTCTTGGCAAAGTTGACTTTCCCTGGGAATCCATGAGCCATAATTGAGATGGCTGGATACTCTTTGAAGCTCCAGAACATGTGATCCCATGCGTTCAGGATTTGAGCTTGATGGTATGTCATCATGGGTAGGTAAGAAAACATTTGATTGTACAGATAGCTTCTATATCCACCTTTACCTATCCCAGTGATTTCGAGCTCATCATCATCATCTTGTTCTTCTTCTTTTTTCTCTTCTGAGGATTCCATTATCTCAATGGTCTCTGGATGGTCTTGCACTGGTTCATCTTTATTTTGTGCATGGACCTCTTCTTCTTCCATGTGGATATCATGAGGCTCCCCCTCAGCATGATTATCTTCTTGAGAGTTCAGAAACTCCCCCTCAGCTGGAACATCTTCTTTAGCTGTAGACATCTCCCCCTCAGCCGGTGTATTCTCTGTAAGACACCGAATTTTATGAAATAAAAATATTCAATTTTTCTTATAATTACTATTCAATAAATGGTTAAATTGATAAAAGTTAAAGTTAAGGGTGATATATGATTTTTTTTTCAAAATACGCAAGTGGTTATAAAATATTCATTGTTATCGGGGAATATTCGTTTGGTCATGGAATATTCTTTCTGTCGGGGAATATTCAATACAACAGAGCGACCATTTGTGGGCCCCATAATGTAATAAGCATCGGATGAAAAAAATGACAAATTTGAGTTTTTATAAATAACGACGTAATTATTCTCTTAAATAACAACCTTGGAATAATACCGGTGGGTAAAGTAAAATGTCTGGCGTTGTTGCACGCGAAAGGCACACCAGTATTACAGTATTTTTGAATTATTGATTCTTACGTGAAGGCACTACTCAATAATTGTTATAGTAATTCTTGTTTCAATATTTTATTTTATTGATTCAATAATTCTGCATTGATATCTTATATTATTGTTGCTCAATAATTGTCACTGCACAGTATTTCCCATTATCAGATCAATAATTCATATTATTTGAATAATATTATTAGATAGCATTATTGACAATGGCTAGAAAGTTCTATCAAGGAGAGGTTTGGTCACCTAATTGGGCGCCAGTAAGGAGAAATTCTTATTGGAAAGCCCCTCTTTCCTGGGAACGGCCTGGTTGCCAGTACTGTGATTCTGTAATATTATTTGTGAATAATTAATTATTGATTTATATGATGAGGAAAATATTGATTTTATGTGGATATAGATGGAGAAAATTTTTAAAGTGACAATTGTTGAAAATCGATATTTTATCTTTTCTGATAAAATAATATTTTATTATATTATTATAATATAATAATGGTGATATTTTTACAATGAATGTGGGATATATGAGTATATGAGGAGGAAGAGTATTTTTGTTGTAAAAGTTGTTTAAAACATGTTAAACATGTTGGTGGACCCATTTTTGATCGAAAATTTGATTATAGCACAGTAAAATCGTCTGTTTATGGATTTCTACCAATTTACATTTGGAATTTGGAAAACTTTTCTTCGCAAAGTTGTAGAGAATTGAATTTCCTATAGAATGTCTCAAGATTCGAATTTTCTGATAAAAGGGCTATTTATTATGAATTATTGAAGTTCCAAAGTTCTGAAATAATTAATTTTTGGAAGTTTTAATTATTTTTAATATAAAAAACGTTTTTGTCATTAATTGTGGGTCTTGCATGTGATGTCAATTACTGAATTCAGATCTAGGAAGGTTGGCATAGAAATTTTAGTATATATATTAATATTTTATTAAATTTTCTACTTTGGTGTTTTAAGCATTTTTCTATAAATAGGGTGCTTAGGTTAGAATTGAAAATTACACCAGAAACTACAGATTTCTCTCTCTTTCTCTCTCTATATATCGAGCGTATTTTTGTAAGTATTTTAGTACTTCGAGTATTGTTATACTGATTGCAAGTTCTTTTAGCACTATATCCAGATATTCGAAATTTAATCTTATTCTTTTTGAGGTAAGGAGATTATTTTCTTCATAAATGATATTATTTCTTTAATATCATTATGCCGAAATATTGGTTTGAATTTTTATCAAATTTAGAACTTTTTTATGTCGGGGTTACTATTCATGAGTTACTATTCACGAGTTATTATTCATGAGTTACTATTCACGAGTTACTATTCATGAGTACTATTGACGAAGCATGATGATGTTTTTTGTAAAATTTCTATCTTTTGGTGTCTGAGTTACTATTCACGTATCGGCACTATTCACAAATCGACATTATTCATAGAAAAATTAAGTTTTCTTCTCTTGTGTCCAAGATTATGCATTATGATTCCTATCTTTGATTGGATCTATGTTTTGATCATTCTTGAATTTTACTCCACTATGATTATTTATGAGATATTTTTGGACATGGAATAGCTGAAATACGAATCCTTAATATTTATTATTTTGTTTCACTGGATTCGTTTTCTTTAAAATATTTTTCATCATCCTCAGTCCTAAATGATGATATAACTGAATATCTATGGCCTGTAGTGCAAAGATGAATGATTTCTGATGAATATCTTTGGCCAGTAGTGCGAAGATGAACAAGTGTTTAGATGAACATGACCAACTGATGAATATTTTTGGCCTGTAGTGCAAAGATGACATGTTGTTGAATATCTTTGGCCAGTAGTGCAAAGATGAACTGTTGATGAATATCTTTGACTCATAGTGCAAAGATGAATTTATCAGTATAATTATGAACAGGAACTGTGATTTGGTATAACCATGATCTTTGATGTTTCAGGTGATGAAAATTAACTTTGTCCTGGATGAGGAAAGGAATTTAGAACTACAATTACGATTATGAGTTATACACGTGATTGTGGACAGGAATTGTTGATTAATGTTACAGGGATAAAACATTGTTGGTGGATTTTTAACATGGAGAAGATAATAGACTTTATGGTCTATTTGACTCTTCTAATGGATTGCTCGCTCCGCTGGAACTATGGTTGAAAAGTTTTATCATTTACCATATGTTCTAAATCTCTGATTTATTACTGTTGAAGGCTATTGATAATTTATTTATCTTTAGTCACGATATTCTTTACTGAGCTAATTGTGCTCACCCTTTTGCTTCACAATTCCTTTCAGGTAATAAAAGTGTAGCTGGGTCGAGCAGGGGATAACAGGGGAATAGAACGGTGGTCATCATTTAGTAGTTATATTTGGTGAATCAACTAGGGTGAGGTGAACCCAACGTTGGAAGGGTGTTTTGCCACTATCATATAAGATGTCTAATGACATACCACCTCGTGTCATCATAAGACAGGGTTGTGCTCATCCACTTGCTGAGTATATATACGAGCACTACCTATATAATCTTAGTGTTTATTTGGAGTTTAATTCTCAATTAGAGACAGTGGAGATAATGATATGTCAAGAGAAGACTCACCATTGGGAAGAATATGATAGTAATCTTCTCGTTTTTCTTTGGGGTCTATTGGGTCAACCAAGGATAATTCTGTGGCCATATGATATCTATCATAATCTAGATGCATGGCCTCCCATGTACGAAGGTTTCCTTGAACACTTCCCAAAGATTCTAATTTCTAAAAGCAGGTTTTGACTATACCTTTATGTAAGGTGTCATTGTGACGTCTTTATCTAAGGGTGGGATGAGAGTCACAGTTGGTATATATTTATATCCAAACTTCTGACATATGTGTGTTGTTGTTTTTTGCACGACAATTGTTGTAATAAAGTTGTAGTCGTTTTCTGTACCATGTATTTGGCGACTTCGAATAGGTTGGATGGAATGGACTGCTTTGGGGGTTATCACATTCTCTATCATGAGAATTTTAGGGATCTCCCCTCACCGTGCAGAAGACTTTCTTCTTGACTTGCTCTTGGCGGGTTCCTTCTTCTTACGACCATGCTCTTTGCTTCCTTCTTTAGCACCTTTTCATTTTCAAGAATGTACTTCTTGACCAACTTTCTCCTTAGCTTTCTTTGGGTTTAGTCACAACTTCAGGACTCTCTGAATCTCAACTTTGTCCCTGTTCAATGTGCCCACTATGCTTGAAGCGGCTACCTCCTTATCTCATTATGCTTGGTCCGGTCTCCACTAACAAAGAGACTCTACGATTGAGGTGGTTGATGGCCTTTTGGACTTATGGCCGACTTTGTTCTTCTTTAGGATCCGTGATATGGTGGCTTGATCCTCATCGACTTCATCTTCTTCTTTGCTTCTTCTTAGCATCCTCGAGTCTCTATATCGAGGACTCTACAGAATATCGATAGTAGATCCTTGAGGCTCTTCCACCGCTTCTAGCTCTTAGCTTTCTTTTGCCCTTGCTTTTTCTAGTAAGAACAGAAGGCTCTTCTTTGTTGATTTCTTCTTCTTCTTCTTCCCTGACAATATACATGTTTCCTGGAAAGCTTGAGTTCTTCAGATCCCCAGTTTTTCCACTGGACTAAGTCATCAT
This sequence comes from Panax ginseng, assembly GCA_020205605.1. Lineage (NCBI taxonomy): Eukaryota > Viridiplantae > Streptophyta > Magnoliopsida > Apiales > Araliaceae > Panax > Panax ginseng. Next base: position 67,183,391 of record CM035150.1, read on the forward strand.
TTGTACATGCTCAGCGGGGTTTCTTTTCCAGTTTTCAAACAACTGATGGGTCATTCTTTGATTTAGGTTGATGGCTTCTCCCTCTTCATCGCCAATTTTGTCACCCAGTGCAGATTGCAGAATGATACTCAAGAAACGCCCATATAGCATCTTCTGAGGGCTTTTTGATTTCTTTGAGTTTACTATCCACTTCCCAATCCACTCAAGTAATATAGCTCCATAGTTGAGTTGTATATCATAATACATGGCAATCATGAGCCTTAGTTGAGCTTCATTCACTAAGTCATGTCCTGAGCTCTTACAGCAGATGCATTTCCCAATAATGTCAGCCAAAAATTTGTACCTTTGTGGGAACTCCTTCTTTTTGTACCCTTTCACAGAGGGGTTTTTCTTGTGATGCATTGTTCTTAGTCCCTCTTGGAAATCTATGCCGTCTAAGAATGGGTGCCCTTCATTCTTGAAACCTAGGGCCAGATTGAAGTCTTTTGCCTTTAGTCTAATTTCTACTTCCCATACTCTTGTAGTGATGGTGTCAGTTTCAAACACACCATTTTTTAGAACTCTTTCACTAGCTTGGGATAGATAAGGGTATCTGTGCTCAGAGCCTCCTCGAGACCCACCTTCTTCAACAGCGCTAGGGTCATATGAAATTTTGGTGGAGCTGTTTTGAACTAAATCAAAATAGAGTCATGGCCCAGGATACCACATTTGAAGTAGCCATTGATTACGTAGTTGGAGGTGAGATCGTCCAGAGCTTTTCTGATTTAGGGTTTTGCTTAGAGAGAGAGAAATGAGAGAGAGATAATCTTTTGGACTTTAGATTTCAAAAATGTGATTTCAACTTGTACTTGTAACTTCCCTCTCTTCTTTTTCGCTTAGTGGGACAGGTGTCGATTTTTGCTTGGCTCTACGATTTTAATTGTGAAGGAATGTACTGATTTGCCCTTGGCTTCTTCAGAGCTGAGGTGTCCTTAGGAAGACTACGATCGTTGAGGTAATCTTATGTTCATTGAGTCTGTCCTGCGATTGTCGAGTCTATCCTACGATCGTCGAGTCTGATCAGCATTCCTTATGATGAGTTTTTGATAAAGCATTCTTTTAAGGCAGCTCAGGAAGGGCCAACCTCTTGGAGAGATTCAAGGGTTAGGTTTGTTCCTGAGGCACCTCTTAGAGAGATTGCTATGTTATGAAGCTTGTCATCACAGGATACATTTTTTCTTTGTGGATGGGGCTTGTGTCATCATTGAGTCTGCACTTCGATAGTTAAGTCTTTGCTACAATCGTTGAGGTAGTTTTCTTTTCAGCTCTACGATCGTGAGCTTTCCTTGATCATGTCTACGATTTTGAGTTCAACCTTTGTATCTGTCATGGTTAACACAATCTAGAGCATATATTTCATGGTTGTAGATTTAGCATACCTTGCTCACTTATTAACTTATTAAATCTGGATTCATCTAGTGGTTTTGTAAAAACATCAGCAAGTTGATTTTCTATAGGGATATATTGTAAAGATATAGTTCTATTTTGCACATGATCCCTAATGAAGTGATACCTTATTTCTATATGCTTAGTCCTAGAATGCATGACAGGATTATGAGTTATTGCTATGGCACTTGTGTTATCACAATATATGGGAATAGATTTGAAGTCGAACCCATAGTCAGCTAGCTGATTTCTCATCCATAGGATCTCGAGCACAAAGAATGCCAAATAAATATATTCAAACCTGCGGTTGAGGTAGACATTGAGTTTTGCTTTTTGCTAAACCAGGACACAAGTCTGTTTTCTAGAAGTTGACAAGTGCCACTGGTACTCTTTCTATCTATTTTGCATCCTGCAAAATCAGCATCTGTGTATCCTATTAGTTCAAATGAGGATTCCTTGGGGTACCACAGCCCCAAGTAAGGTGTACCCTTGAGATACCTGAAGATCCTCTTTACAGCAGACAAATGTGACTCTTTAGGGTTAGCCTGAAATCTAGCACATATGCATGTTGCAAACATTATATACGGTCTCTTGGCGCTTAGGTATAAAAGAGAGCCTATCATACCTCATGTATTGAGTGATATCAATACTTTTACCTTTCTCATCCTTGCCAAGCTTGGTTGCAGGAGCAATTGGTGTTTTTATGGGAGAGGCTGATTCCATGCCATACTTCTTCAGTAAGTCTTTGATGTACTTGGCTTGGTTTATGAAAATTCCTTCTTCAGTCTGCTTTACTTGCAGTCCAAAGAAGAAGTTCAGCTCACCCATCATGCTAATTTTAAACTTGCTCTGCATTAGCTTAGAGAATCTCTTGCATAACTTTTTGTCAGTAGAACCAAAGATAATGTCATCAACATAGATTTGAACTAGTAAGACTTTGTCTTTATGCTTTCTAAGCTTGTGTAGTATCTACTCTACCTCTTGTGAACCCATTTTTGATTAAGAAGTTAGTCGTGGTGTTTATTACCATGCTCTAGGTGCTTGTTTAAGACCATATAAGGCTTTATCTAATCTATAGACATAATTGGAAAGAGATGGATTGATGAAACACGGAGGTTGCTTTCTACATAGACTTCTTCTTGGAGTTCTCCATTAAGAAATGCACTCTTGACATCCATCTGGAAGACTTTGAACTTCATGTGGGCAGCAAAGGCAAGAAAGATTCTGATGGCTTCCAGTCTGGCAACAGGTGAAAATGTCTCATCGTAGTCGATACCTTCTTCTTGAGAATAGCCCTTTTCCACTAATCTTGCCTTATTTCTGGTTATGACCCCATCTTCATCCATTTTGTTTCTGAAGACCCACTTAGTTCCTATCACAGGATGACTCTTTGGTCTTGGTACCAATCTCCATACTTTGCTTCGTTCAAATTGGTTGAGTTCTTCCTGCATGGCTTCTATCCAACTAGAGTCTTCCATAGCATCCTCTCTCTTCTTTGGCTCTATTTGTGACAGGAAGGTTAGATAAAAACATTCATTCTGAGTAGCAGCTCTTGTTTTAACTCTAGCTCTAGGATCTCCAATGATTAGATCCTGAGTGTGATCTCTTGCCCATCTGTTGCCGATTGGGACATCTGTCCTGATGCCTTCCTGTCTTAATTCTTCAAGGTCTATCTCTTCTTCTTGGAGTGGAGACTCATTTGTCTTGCATGGACCTCTCTCTGATCACATTCTCATGCTCTATGATTTCCTTTATCGCACTTTCTGATCGTAGTGTTGAGCTCGAACGACTTCATTCGTAGTGTACTTGCACTATCGGTCGTAGTGTCTTGAGGAACTGTTTTGTCTAAGTCAGTTTCATCAAAGATGATGTGTATTGAGACTTCAACATTCAGTGTCTTCTTGTTGAACACCTTGTAAGCCTTGCTGTCTGTGGCATATCCAAGAAAGATCCCTTCGTCTGACTTGGGCTGGAATTTTGTCAGATACTTCTTTCCATTGTTGAGAATGTAGCATGCACAACCAAAGACATGGAAGTAGCTGACACTTGGTTTTCTTCCTTTCCACAGTTCGTAGGGCATTTTCTTGATCGTAGAGTGTATGAGTGATTTGTTCTGCGTGTAGCATGCAGTGTTGATAGCTTCTGCCCATAAGTATTCAGGCAGATGGGCTGCAGCTAGTAGATTTATTCCAGCCTCTATCAAGGTTCTGTTCTTTCTTTCAGCTACTCCATTTTGTTGAGGAGTTCGTGGAGCTGAGAAGTTGTGACTGATCCCATTGTCTGTGCAGAACTTATCCATTTCTGAGAAATCAAATTCTCTGCCATGATCACTCCTTATCTTATGGCCTTGATTTTCTCTCCTTTCTCGTTCATTACTAGTCTGAACATCTTGATCAATTCGGAGCTTGTTTCATCCTTTGAAGTTAGGAAGAATACCCATGTGAATCTGGTGTAGTCGTCGACTATGACTAGAGAGTATCTTTTTCCTCCAAGACTAGTTGTTGGGATTGGCCCAAAGAGATCCATGTGGAGTAACTGCAGGGGCTTGTCAATAGAGTTAGCAGTCTTGCTTTTGAATGAGCTTCTGGTTTGCTTTCCAAGCTGACAGGCATTGCATGGCCTTTCCTTCACGAAGTTGAACTTGGGTAGGCCAGCTACTAGGTCTTTTGATGCCAGTTTGGACATGCTTTTGAAGTTTAAATGAGACAACCGTCTATGCCATAGCCAGCTCATTTCTTCAGATGCTTTTGCTAGAAAACATATTGTCTCATCAGAGCTTAGTTGACCAAGATCTACTGTGTAGACATTTCCTTCTCTTGTCCCTGTTAGCTTTACAGCAGATGTCTTCAAATCTCTGACTTGACATTGGTTGTTGAGGAATGTCACTTGATGACCCTTGTCGCAGAGTTAGCTGATACTTAGAAGGTTGTGTTGAAGACCTTCCACATAGGCTACTTTGCTAAAAGATACTGCACCATTGCCAGCAGAGCCAAATCCTCTTGTCTTGCCCGAGCCATTATCTCCAAAGATGACTGAGGGACCCTCCTTTTCTATGTAGTTAGATAGTAGAGCTTTGTTCCCTGTCATATGCCTCGAGCATCCACTATTCAGATACCATATTGAGGTCGTGGAGTTCTTTTCCTGTCAAAACATTTGAACCTTCATTTTGGTACCCATATTTGCATGGGTCTTTCTTTGTTAGTATCTTTGGGGACCCAAATCTGTCTAATCTTGGGTCTCACATGCATGGAAATATAATAACACTTGGCAGCCCTATGACCATATTTATTGCATATGAAACATTTATTATGATGCATGCACTGTGTGTATGATGATTCATCCTCCACTTGGACTTGTATGGTTCCTTAGGTATCCTTACATTAAGCCCGATTCTCATTTTTCCACGTGTCCTTGGATTTCATAAATAGTGATGAGTGTGCCTTCCTCTCTTGTACTTTCCGGTTGATTAAGTAGAGTTGGTCTTGCTTGACTCTCACGATTCTTGAGGTTAGTGAGTAGAGGTTGAGTTACTCTTCTCTTTTATGAACCCAGACCAGCATGAGATCCTTTACTCCTATGAGTAAGAATAGAGACAGTGGGACAAGGTTTAATCGGTTCTTCTAATCAGAGGATTTCACAAAGGCAATGCCTCTACTAAAACTTGAGGCATTACTAGTGCTAGTTTCCTTTGTCTTTTCCACACAAGGCTCGAGATGGATTCCCCAAAGCCTGGACACATTACTATCGAATGTGTTTCTCGATTAGAGAGGCGGCGGTCCATGGATGATGAGGATTTGTTCCATACAGAGATAGTCTTCTCTAGATCCTCAATTTTAGAGGTTAGATTAGATTCTCTTTGTGCATTGAGTGTGTTTGTCTGTTTTAAAGTTTTATTCTCAGCCTCAAGCTTGGAAAGAAGATTAGTACTTAGAAGGGTTGTTTCAAGCTCTTCTTGAACTTTCTTCTTCTCCTCTTGAAGAAGTGAATGATCTTTAGACAATACTCTGAACCACTTCATATATTGATATAGATCAGTGGTTATGCCATGCAGTGCAGTTCTTAAGTCATTCATGTCTACATAAGGTGATTTGAAATCAAATACCTCGTCGAGACTTACATCATGTATGTTGAGGCTTTGTTTGTCCTTTGCATGTTTGGCCATTAAGCACAGATTGGCCATTTGTGGTTCTTCTTCATCTCTGGAGTCAGCATTTGAGTCATTATCTGAATCACTCCACGATCCTCCAGCTACCAGGCCTTTGTCTCTCTTCTGAGGCCTTTTGTTTCCTTTGAATTCCTTCTTTGCATGTTATTTCTTCTTTAGTTCTTCTCTTAGAGGTTTGTTGCAATTGGCAATGAAGTGGCCAGGCTTTTTGCTGTTGTAGCATAGATCATTCATTTGCTCCTGGCTATTGTAATTGCTGACCCTTTTGGGCTTGCTGATTCTGCCTTGTCGCATGAACCTTCTTAGTCTCTTTACCAGCATAGCAAAGTCATCATCATCGTCTTCATCATCATCAGAGTCAATCTCAGTGTTGACCTTTGATGCACTTTCAGTTGCCTTGAGAGCAACACCCTTATCCTTCCTTCTTCCTTCTGATAAGGTTTTAGCACGTTGGGTCAACTCCAGTTCGTATGTCTGGAGATTTCCATATAGTTGTTGAACTGTCATCTCGTTGAGATTGTTTGACTCTCTTATTGCAGTGGTCTTGGCATCCCACCTGCTTGGTAGGGCTCTCATGAACTTTATGGTCAGATCTTTGTTAGGATAGACCTTTCCATATGCTCATAGAGAGTTGAGAAGAACATTGAATCTTTCATAGGTGGCAGTTACATTTTCTCCTTGCACATGAGCAAACATTTTGTACTTCTGTGTAGAAGAGACTATTTGTTCTCTCTAACTTCTTCAGTTCCTTCGTGCATGATCAGTAGATCTTCCCAAACTTCCTTAGCTATTTTGCTGTTTACAACATTTTCAAACAGATCATCCTCTAAGGATTGGAACAAGATGTTCTTAACCTTCTTATCAAGTTGGACAACTCTTTTCTCGTTGTCTGTCCACTCTTCTTTAACTTTGATATGTATACGGTTTGGATCGCCAGTGGTTGGTGCAAGCTTGGTTGGAATGTAGGGCCCATTTTGAACGGTCTCAAATAGATCTTCATCTATTGAGTCCATGTACGCTTGCATCCTGACTTTCCAGTTAGCAAATTTATCCTTGTTGCACATTGGTGGCTTGCTGCCTCCCCCGGTCCTGGATTCGCTTGGAACGAGTGCCATTGGATCTACTAAAGCTTGTAAGCTATAAAATAGAACCTGCTTTGATACCAATTGTTAGGTCCTAGTTGGCACAATAGTTATCTAGAAGGGGGGTTGAATAGATATTTTAAAAAATCTTTTCGTTTTAAACTAGTTCTTTGATAATGATTAAAACTTAGTGGAATTAATATTTGTTTTAATCTTCTTTACCAAGCAGTGGAGTTATGAGAGTGAAGCAGTTATGGCAGATATAACAGATATGGCAGTTATGGCATGAACGTAAAAGACACAGTCATTTTTAAGTGGTTCAGAGCACTTAAAGCTCCTATTCCACTCTTCTACTCAACGAGTAGGATATCCACTAAGGATGTCTGTTACAACTTCTGAATCACACAGATTCCTTCTAGACCAGCAGTCTAGGAACTTCTTAGTTCACTCTTGAACTCTTCAAGTCCAGCAGACTTGGCTTTCTTATAGTTCACTACGAACTCTTCAAGTCCAGCAGACTTGGTACACTTCTTCAGTTGGTTGATCATGTTGAGTTCTTGATGGTTGCTACTCAGTTGTTGTGTAAGCACTTGTTCTAAAGAACTGAGTAGCTGAGCAAGCTTTGCAATATCTCAGATCGTAGAGTTGAGCTTGAGAGAGATGTTCACGTTGTTTGTTCAGTGCTTGCTTAGTTCTTTCTCATTTGTCTGATCTGCATATATGTGATCTTGAAAACTATCCGTTGTATCCATTCGTTGAGGCATTAAATGCGTCTAAACTTTCTATACTGTGATAGAGACATTTACGCATATATTCAGATTACGCATTACATCGCCCCCGACACTGCAGACTACTTTCTCACCTACCACCTAAAAAGGTGTTTTGTCCCTCTTACCCATGGTACTATCCTTAGCTTCTTTAATACGCTTCTTTGTTGCATACTAAGGATATTTCATATACTCTGGGACTGATGAGTACTGCTGCGTCTAGAATCCATTCCTCATATGTTGAAATCTACCTTTACACAAATCACGAGGCTCGGCGCTTTTCGACATGAGGGCGAGATGATGCTCTCTACGATTTTGGATCGTGGTACTCTACGATTCAGATCGTAGCGTCTTGACTTCTTTGCACACTATAATGCTATCAGTCGAGAGCGCTACGATTTTCCTTAGACCTTTGCACACTACGATCTTCGCTTGCTCGTGTTGTTGATTCTACGATCCCGAGAGCACACTACGATCGTTGACTTGTAAACTCCATGTTTCTTTCATCACACTACGATCGTGGAGTTTGCTTAGCAAGCGTTGGGATCACTCTACGATTTCGAAGAGAGTCCCTTCAAGGCGGGCACATTCACGATCTTGGCTCTACGTTTACGCCTTGACTTCTGCGGTGTTGATCGGATGATACACTACGATTTCTTGAAGCTTATCTATTACATCTCAAGATCAACCCTAACGACTTTGATCTTTCTATCTATACACTCCATTCTGAGAATGATACACGTTAAGATCTTAGATCAACCTAACAAATTTGATCTATCACTAAGTCCTTGTACATATATTCATTGAAGGACTTTACAAATAATCATGAGCATATACATTAAAATATCAAATCATAATATGCATTCTCCCAACATATACTGTGAGTTTAAATACAAATATTGTCTAGTAGACAGTATACAAACTCAAAAGGAGTCCTCATTACAATTATTGATACACTATTTTATAAAATAGTGAGGACTACTAAAACAACTATCCTGAACCATCACTCCATACCACAGCTAGTTTCGCTGTATTTCTCACCTCCTGGAGAAGAAAAATGGAACAAAAAGGAAAAGGGTGAGCTCAACTAGCCTAGTAAAGAATATTATGACTAAGATAATATACAATAAATTATCATTAGTATTCAACAGGGAAAAATCTGATAGAATATAATAGACAACATGTTTTAGATCAACAACTGCAGAGGAAACATCAATCCATTAGAAGAGTCAAGTAAAGAATGAATTCTACTATCTTCTAAGATTTAAAAGTCCATCATCAATATTTTATCCATGTAACATCAATCAATATACATCTTGAATCAAATATTTATCTTTGCACTACATGCCAAAGATATTCATTTGTATCACCAGTTGGTCATGTTCATCTCAACACATGTTCATCTTTGCACTATGGGCCAAAGATATTCATCAGTTAATCATTCATCTTTGCACTACAGGCCAAAGATATTCAGTAATATCATCATTTAGGACTGATGATGATGAAAAATATTTTAAAGAAAACGAATCCAGTGAGATAAAAGATCAAAGATTTGCGATTCGTACTTTAGTTTATCCAAGTTCAAAAATACCTTATAATAATCAATTATGGAGAAAAATTCAAGAATAAAAATTAAAACATGGATGCAATCAAATATAGTAACCACAATAGACAACTTGGACAAAGAAAGAAAAAATTTATTTTCTATAAATAGTGCCGTATTCGTGAATAGTGCTAATAATGCTATCTAACAATATTATGTTATCTAACAATAGTACTGGCAATTAGGTGACCAAACCCATTTTCTAGACAGAACTTCCTTAGACATTGCCAATAATGCTATCTAACAATATTCTTCAAATAATATGAATTATTGATCTGATAATAGAGATACTGTGCAGTGACAATTATTGAAACAACAATAATATAAAATATCAACGTAACAATTATTGAATCAATAAAATAAAATATTGAACAGTAATTACTGTAATAATTATTTAGTAGTGTCTTCTTACGTAAGAATCAATAATTCAAAATCTTTATGCAATACTGGTATCTTTCTTTATGCGACCACGCGTATTCAGTATTTTAACCACCGAATATTCTAACGGTGTTAATCAGTAACCATTACGTAGTTATTCATAAAAACTCAAACTTGGCGTTTTATTTATCCGACCATTTTCCGTTATGGGGCCCACAAAATGGTTTTACGCCATCGCATCACGAATATTCCCGACAATGAAGAATATTCCACGACTAAACGAATATTCCCAGACAACAATGAATATTTTATAACCACTTGCTTATTTTGCAAAATTTTCACATTTCACCCATAACCAAAATATTATATCAAATTAACACCTTATTATTCACAATAATAATTAGGGAAATTTGATTTTATTTATTAAAAAGATGGGGTCTTACAAGATCGATCATGATAATGGTCCATAACATGCATGGTGACTGGTGACTAAACAACTTATAGTCGAAAGTCTTTTAAGAAATTATTTGGGAAATAAATTATTTAAAAATTTAAATTGACGTAAATTTAGTTAAAATTTGAAAATAATAAATTTATAATTAATATTCTCTTCATTTTACAAAAAGAGTTTTATTATTATTATGACTTTATAAAAATCAATTTATGAACTCTTAGATTAGTGTGAATTAATTTAAATATTTTTACAACTAGTATTTTAAGGTTTAGGATTTTATAAATTGACTATAAAATGTTAAAATTGAGGTCTTTTTATGGAATAGAGATAATTATATGTTTTCAAATAGTTTGTAACATTTTCAATTATTATTGTTAAAAAATAAATCCATATATCAATATTATATTAAAAATATCATAATAAGTTTAAAAATGTAAAAAATAGATTTTATTTAGAATAGTGTTACTCGAGGAGTTAATAGCTTTTCTTTTGCTTGGTCAGAAGGCTTGCAATATGTTGTATACAGCCTTTGTGTAAGACCATGTGCAAGGTTGAGAGAATCAAGCTCAGGTAAATATCCAAATATTTAGTACTAGTACCCAAGAAAAAGGTATTCTTTCTAAATTAATATATTTTTCTTAACTTAAAAAGGTTTAGTATCATTAATTTTTAAAATAAATATAAAATATAATTAAAGATTACATTAAAAATAAATAGTTGTAGCTCAGTTGGTTTGAACTCTTATTTATTTACTTACAAGTTTTGTGTTCAAGCCTCACAACTCACAAGTATCAATATTTTATTTTAAAAAGAAAAGAAGTCGCGGGCCACCATGTGGTGGAACCAAAATAAGCGGGCCAAAAGGCGGATTTTTTAGTTAAAAATTGCAAATTTCATAGTCGGCCTATGGCGGGCCGGTGTGACGCCCCGAAAATAGGTATACATCACCTATTCTGAGTCGTCAAATACATTGTACAGAATACAAATACAACTTACTAATACAACTGTCGTGTACAATACGACAAAACATAAGCTATGAGTTTGAATACAAATATTGTCTACTAGAGATTATACAAACTCAAAAAGAGTCCTCATTACAATTATTATCACACTATTTCACAGAATAGTGAGGACTACTAATGCTATCATCTGGCCCGTCACTCCGTTCCCCGACTAGTCCCTGCTATGTTCTCATTTCCTGAAGAGAACAATAAAAGTAAAAGGGTGAGCTCAACTAGCCCAGTAGGAAATATTATGACTAAGATAATGTAGAAAATATTATCGTTAGCATTCAATGATGTTAAACCGATACAATCTGACAACCATCAAGTTTAAGCTGCGGTGGAACAAGCAATCCATTAAAAGAGTCAAGTAGAGAATAAAATCTACTATCTTTTATGATTTAGAAGGTTTTCATCACTTTTATCATTTGGGACTCGAATTAATAAATAATCCACATCATCGAATCACCCATGCACTACTACCAATGATATTCTTTAATATCACGACCACAATTATCCATGCACTACGGGCCAAGAATATTTGTGTATTCATTAATGGTCATGATCATGCCAACAACCATCCCATCAATGCACTACACGGGCCAATGAGGAATTTTACCACATCATTTGTAACATTATGATTATGATTACACCGAATAATCTCTCGTCATAATCATACCAAGTCCATTTATGCACTCTGAATACAGATGACTTTCAATGTAATATAAACATGAGGATGATGACAATGATATAAGAATTCAATAAAACAAGTTCAAGAATTATTTTATCCAGGAATCAATAACGTCCAAATTGTCAACATGATACTGCTTTGTAGAGTAAAATTCAAGAATGCTTAGAAGAATATTTCCATGAAAAGATACTGGATGAAGTGCAAATATCAAGGATATACCACTAATTTCATGGAGTATAGAAGTCAATACTTTAACCAACTGAGTATAATAAGGAATGGAATAACAAAAGAAATCACCAGGCATGAGATAGACCGCACAGGCAGGTTATTCCAACAGAATAATAAATAACGGAATCAGTCCCAAGATAAAACGCATACAGACGGGATATTCCAAATGAAATAATAAAGACGGAATCAGTCCAAATAGTAAAATGCACCGACAGGATATTCCAACGTAATAATAAAGATGAGAACCGAGTCCCGGCGATAGAACGCATGCATGAGGATGTTCCAACGCAATGAATGATAAAGAATGGAACAATGTAAGAATTTCACCAAGTATAGAGTGCAGTTCGTATACACAGTTATTCCAATGTAATAATAAAGAATGGAATAATGTAAGTTCTCTTCATAGATAAGAAAGAAATAATACTCCCTACCTTTAGAAAAATTGGATCTTTGGAATAGTGAGGTAGCAGACTTCTCTTCTTCTTTCTATAATTTCTCTATAATAATCGCTCTAAAGCTTTTGTGAATTGGTGAGAAATGAAGGAAGAATGAGCTTCTATTTATAGGAAAATATAGTTTCGATAATTGCAATTTTTGAGGCTCGAAAAATTACAGTACAATACCTCCAACTTTTCTTTCATTTTTAATTTAGTCTTGCAAGTATTATCAATCATGCACCAACTCCCCTAATAGTAAATAATGTGGATCAATAGTTCAATTATGTGAATCAATAGTATAATCATGTGAAAAATACGAATTACAGTATAGTACCTCCATCTTTAACTTAGTCATGCAAGTATTATCAATCTTGCACCAACTCCCCTAATAGTAAATAATGCGATTCAGTAGTACACATATGTGAACAAATAGTTATATAAGCATGTGAATTAGTAGCAATTAATTGCTCATTTATCCGATAAATTATCCGATTTATCAATATAACCCCTAGACATCAATTATCATCTGAATAAATGTCGATTTTCACTAACACAAATAATTCCAACATAATGAAACTATTTTTATCAAAAATATAAATTTTGAAATTTTGAAGTTTGACTTTTCACAAAAAAGTCAACTGTTGACTTTTTGACCAAATAGTGAATCCCAAAAAATTTTGTGTTTATAGACTACTTTTACTAATTTCGTCGTTCCGGACTCAAATATCACGTCCGCGTCTCCAAATTCAACTCCAAAAAACATTCATCATTAATATTATAACTCACAATATTTATCAATCAGGTCGTTCCCAGGAAAGAGGAGGATTTTCAATAAGGATTTCTCCCTATTGGCGCGCAATTAGGTGACCAAACCTCTCCTTGACAGAACTTCTAGACATTGTAAATATTGAAATTTATAATATGAATAACTTTAATCGCCTCAAGTATTGATTTAATAAAAAACATTTTATGCATATGATCTCGACAATAATTGAATCAATAATATGATAGATATGATGCATCAATTCTTTGTAGCAATAATTGAGTATAATCGGTGACTTCTCACGTAAGCATCAATAATCAATATCGTATGCTACTATGCAACCACGCCAGATTCTTGTACTTTTACTACCGGGTAGTTCAACAGTTAACGGTAAAACTTCCGCTTTATTATTTTCATAAATTATTTTTGTCGCGTTTTCTCATCCGGCTGATAATTACATTGTGGGGTCCACCAATGATTGTCTTAGTTTATACGAATATTTCTGTTAAAACGAATATTCCCCACCAATCGAATATTATATAACAACTTGCGTATTTTGCAAAATTTGTAAATATTACCCACAACTATAACATTATATCAAATCCACACCATAATATTCAAAAATATATTTCGAGAAAATTTAATCTTTATTCAAAAAGTTGGGGTCTTACAACCTCCCCTTCTTATGAAATTTCGTCCTCGAAATTAGGGTGCGTACCTCGTATGTCGAAGAGGTGAGGATACTTTGATTTCATTTCAGATTCTAACTCCCAGGTCATTTCCTCAACATCGTGGTTTCTCCACAAAACTTTTGACTTGAGGTATAACCTTGGAGCGTAGAATATGTTCCTTCTTATCCAAGATTTTAACAGGAACCTCTTCATATGTTAAATCTTTCTCTATTTCATCCGGTTCTAACTCAATAATGTGGTTCGGGTCTTTCACATATTTACGTAACATGGATATGTGAAAAACGTTATGAACACGAGACATACTTGGTGGTAAAGCAAGTCTATAGGTCACAGTTCCTACTCGATCGAGGATTAAAAATGGGCCAATGATTCGAGGATTGAGTTTTCCTCTCTTTTCAAATCTTGTAACTCCTTTCCATGGAGCAACACGTAACAACACATGATCTCCAATATCGAATTCTACGTCCTTTCTATGAAGAACAACATAACTCTTTTGTCGATCTTGTGAGGTTTTTATACGTTATCGGATCATTTGAATCTTTTCCATAGTCATACGTACCAACTCTGGTCCCAACAACGTTGCTTCACCCACCTCATCCCAGCATACTGGAGAACGAAACTTTCTTCCATACAACGCCTCGAATGGAGCCATGCCAATACTTGCTTGATAACTGTTGTTGTAGGAAAACTCCACCAATGGTAAGAACTTGTCCCAACTTCCCTTGAAGTCAAGGACACAGAGTCTTAATAGATCTTCAAGAGTTTGAATCGTCCTCTCCATTTGCCGTCTGTCTGCGAGGATGATATGCCGAAAACTAAATCATAAATCCGTGCCAATAGCTTTTTGCAAACTAACCCAAAATCTTGAAGTGAATCTTGGGTCTCGATCGTAAACTATGGATCTTGGCATACCATGCAATCTTACAACCTCATTTATGTACATACTGAACAAGACGTTCAAGTGTATAAGTTTCTAGATGTCGGTAAGAAATGAGCGGACTTAGTCAATCTATCAACAATGACCCAAATCGCATCTATGCCTTGAGAAAATTTGGGAAGACAAATGTAAATCCATGGTAATGTGTTCCCACTTCCATTCCGGAATTTCAAGTGGTTGCAATGGACCGTTTGGTACTTGATGTCTCGCCTTGACTCGTTGACAAGTTAAACACCTTGAGATAAATTCGCTATCTCTCTCTTCATATTGCTCCACCAAAATGTATGTCAAGATCACGATACATTTTGGTACTCCCAAGATGGATTGCAAACGATGTGTTGTGCGCCTCCATCATGATTTTATACTTTAAATCGAATTCGCTAAGAACACAAAATGTCAGGTTGACTCAAGTATTCCTTCTTCATCGATTCTTGCTTCCCAAGATAGCACCTTCTTGTACTTTCTTCCTCATATGCATCGGCTCCAGTCTCGTAGCTTGAAAGCGGCTTTAACTTTATCGATTAAAGTCGGTTCTACTCATATGTTTGCCATCATCATGTGGGTCCCTGAGTCTTTATCTCTAACTCCATCCTTTGCAAGTCATACAAAATGGGCCTTTACGTTGACAATATTGCACTCATACAAGATATGATCTTCTACACTTTCGGTCGTCACTACCACGTTCGCTTTTCGTGATGGTATTGGATGGTATGATCATAATCTTTCAATAGTTCAAGCCAACGTTGTTGTCGCATGTTGAGTTCCTTTTGAGTGAAGAAATATTTGAGGCTTTTATGATCCTTGTAGATCTCCACCTTCTCTCCATACAGGTAATGCCTCCAAATCTTCAACAAGAAAACGACAAAATTATGACTCTAGATCATGAGTAGGGTAATTCATCTCATATTCTTTGAGTTGTCGTGAGGCATAGGCTATGACTTTCCCATGTTGCATGAGAACACATCCTAACCCTTTGCCTGAAACATCACTGTAAATGACAAATCCCTCAAAGCCAGATGGTATTGTCAGAACAGGTGCTGAAATGAGTCTCCTCTTGAGTTCTTGAAAACTCTTCTCACATTCCACGCTCCAACCGAATTTTGTATCTTTTCGAGTCAGCTGAGTTAATGGAGTAGCGATTCGAGAAAACCCTTCTACGAATCTCCGATAATAACCAATTAAGCGAAAAGCTACGATTTCGATCATCGATTTAGGTTGCTCCCGCTTTGAATAGCTTCAATCTTTCTTTGGTCAACGGATATTCCATGACTTGATATCACGTGCCCAAGGAATGCAACTTCCTCGCCGAACTCGCATTTTTCAACTTGGCATATAGCTTATTTTCACGAAACTTTTGGAGTATCGACCTCAAGTGTTGCTTCATGATCTTCACGGCTTTTTGGAATATATGAGGATGTCATCAATAAAGACGACCACAAAATGATCCAAATATTCCTTGAATACTCGGTTCATCATATCCATGAAGGCGTGAAGCATTAGTCAATCCAAAAGACATGACTAAGAATTCATAATGCCCGCATCGGAGTTCTGAAGGCGCCTTTGGAATATCCTCGATTTTAACCTTGGTGATGATATCCGAATCGAAGATCAATCTTTGAAAAAAATTATGCTCCTTATGTAATCGATCAAACAGTCATCAATACGTGGCAATGGGTACCTATTTTTGATGGTGACATGATTCAACTCCCGATAATCAATACAAAGTCGCATACTCCCATCTTTCTTCTTCACGAATAGAATAGGAGCACCCCAAGGAGACGTCTTGGGGCGAATGAAACCAATGTCTAACAATTCTGCAATTGGGTCTTTAACTCCACGAGTTCAATAGGAGCCATTCGATATGGGGCTTTGGAAATGGGTTTTGTCTATCGTTCAAGGTCGATACAAAATTCAACTTCACGCTCTGGGGTAGGCCGAAGTTCTTCGTGAATACGTCGGAAATTTATTAACAATAGAAATATCCTTCAAATCGACGTATTTTTGTTTAAATCAAGTGACATGAGCTAAGAAAGCTTGACATCCGTTTTTAATAAGCGAATAGCTTTATGGCTTGAGATGACCGTGATTGATTTTAATGGTTTGGTCGCTTGATTTAGTATAATAGGTTTATTAGGAATATGAAAGCTAACAACCTTACGAAAACAATCAATTTTAGCATGATGAGTAGTTAACCAATCAATCCCTAGAATCACGTCAAATGCAAGTATTTTGAAGGAGATAAGATCGACGAAGTAACGTATGCGTTCTGGATTTGAATCAAACAAGACTTATAAACAATTGGATGTAATGAAGGTTTCTCCTAATGGAGTTTCAACAGATAAGTCAAAGTCTAATTTCTTCTTGAGTCAAATTTAAGCGTTGGCGCAAGTAGGAGAAATAAAAGAATGGGTAGAACCCAGATCAAATAAAGTATAGACTTCACTAGAGTTTATGATAAGCTTACACTGTGATAACCTCGTTAAGGGTTCTTTGCTTCTACGGAGGTCACAACAAATGCTCTCCCTTGCATTCTGAGGCTTTGACTTTTCTCGACTGACCTTTGGTGCCTCCATCCTAGTGAATTTGTCTTGGTGAATGACAAAATTGGGTTAGGTGACCTTCTCTTCCACAATTATAACACGCTTTGGATGGCATCGCGCAGTTTGACCGATATGTCCCTCCCTCGCATTTGAAGCATATGATAGGTGGTCGTTCTCCTTCCTTAACCACGGTTCTTTGGTTTTGACGTCTTTCCATCATTGTTGAATCTCCTTTTCTTGAAATGTCCATTTTTACCGTCTTGGCCATGATTACCACCGGTGGTTACCATTTACGCATGTTGATTCCTCCACGCTTATTGTCACCATTTCGATATTTGTTACCAATCGGTATTTTCATGTTCATTACCGCTTCCCTTGATTAACGTTGACTCGTTACCGCGCTCCAATAACTAAGCCCTATTTACAACATTAGAGTACAAACACAGTTTATGAGAAATAAGATATTGACGTATCTCCGGTTTCAAACCTCTTAAAAACATTCACGTCATTCGCTCCTCATTATCGACCAAACGGGATGCAAACTGGGATAACTCCGCAAATTTAGCCTCGTATTGCGACACGGTCATATTGTTTTGTTCCAACTTGATAAACTCCACCTCCTTCATGTGACGAATACTTTCGGGAAAGTACTTGTCGTTGAATAGCTCTTGGAACTTCTCCCAAGACATCTCTTGAGGCCAGTCGGGTATTTGATGCGTTTACAAATTCTCACCAATAATCGCCTCTTCACGCAAACATGAAGGTGGCGAAGGAACCTTTATTCCTCGGAGCATCCCAAGATATCAAATATCTTGGTTTTCGCTTTATCCATGCTTCCGCCTTAAGTGGTTTTGGCTCTCAATAAACTCCGGTGATCCCAGCTCCTTGAATCGTGTTTGGCGGTGGCCCAGAGAGTTGTCGGTGTTTCCACCGCATTTTGGAATGCGAGCCGCTCTCTTTGATGTTGCATGAATTGCATGAAGCCTCGAACATTCCATCATTCATCATTTGGTCGGGGTGTTGTTGTTTGCATGAGGATTGTCGCCTTCCCCGATGCACATTGTCACGGTTATTGATCTGTGGAGACTCAACGGTCTCCTGTGCTCCATTGATGTTCTCAACATTCTCGGATGCCATTTTCAAATACTGCCACAAAACAAGGGTTAATTGACATGAAACATATTATCCCTACACTCTGACAGATCAATTAAATACCAAATAAACTTAGGTAGGTCATACTAGCGAATGAATTCTCCGTCTCTCCCCTCCTAGTTCTAGTCTCACATCTTAGCCAGGGATCATATCCCTAAGCTTTGATACCAACTGTGACGCCCCCAAAATAGGTATACATCACCTATTTCGAGTCGTCAAATACATAGTACAGAATACAAATACAACTTACTAATACAACTATCATGTACAATACGACAAATATAAGCTGTGAGTTTGAATACAAATATTGTCTACTAGAGATTATACAAACTCAAAAAGGAGTCCTCATTACAATTATTATCACACTATTTCACAGAATAGTGAGGACTACTAATGCTTTCTCATCCGGTCCATCACTCGCTCCCCAGACTAGTCCCTCGCTACGTTCTCATTTCTCAAGAGAACAATAAAAAGTAAAATGGTGAGCTCAACTAGCCCAAAGAGAGAAATATTATGACTAAGATAATGCGTAATATATTATCGTTAGCCTTCATCAAAGTTAAACCGATACAATATAACAACCATCAAGTTTAACTGCAATGAACAAGCAATCCATTAAAAGAGTCAGTAGAGAATAAAATCTACTATCTTTTATGATTTAGAAGGTTTTTCATCACTTTTATCGTTGGGACTCAACTTAATAAATAATCCACATCATCGAATCACCCTTACACTTTTTACGGCTACCAAGGATATTCTTTAGTATCACGACCATAATTATCCATGCACTACTGCCAAGAATATTTGTGTATTCATTAATGGTCATGATCATGCCAACAACTCGTCCCATCAATGCACTACGCAGCCAATGAGGACTTTTACCACATCATTTGTAACATTACTAAGCATGATTACAATCAATAATCTCTCGGTCATAATCATACCAAGTCCATCTATGCACTATAGGCCACGATGACTTTCAACAAAATATAAACATGAGGATGATGACAATGATATAAGAATTCAATAAAACAAGTTCAAGAATTATTTTATCCGAGAATCAATAACGCCCAAATTGTCAACATGATACCGCTTTGTAGAGTAAAATTCAAGAATGCTCGTAAGAATATTTCCATGAAAAGATATTTTGGATGAAGGGCAAATATCAAGGATATTCCACTAATTTCATGGAGTATAGAAGTCAAAACTTTAACAACTTAGTATAATAAGGAATGGAATAACAAAAGAAATCACCAAGCATGCGATAGATCGCGCATGTGCAAAGTTATTCCAATGAAATAATAAATAACGGAATCGGTCCCGTAAAGAAACGCATATTCCAATGTAATAATAAAGATATTCCAATGAATAATAAAAATGCGGAATCGAGTCCAATCAAGTAAATGCACCGACAAGATATTCCAATGTAATAATAAAAAGACGGAACGGTCCCAAGATAAACGCATGATGTGATGTTCCAACAGAATGATAAAGAATGGAACAATGTAAGAATTTCACCAAGTATAGAGTAGCAGCGCGTATATACAAAGTTATTCCAATGGAATAATAAAGAATGGAATAATGAAGTTCTCTTCATAGATAAGAAAGAAATAATACTCCTACCTTTAGAAAAATTGATATCTTTGGAATAGTGAGGTAGTAGACTTTCTTCTTCTTTCTATAATCTCTCTATAATAATCGCTTCTAAAGCTTTTGTGAATTGGTGAGAAATGAAGGAAGAATGAGTTTCTATTTATAGGAAAATATAGTTTCGATAATTGCACGCTTTTGGGGCTCGAAAAATTACAATTACAATACCTCCAACTTTTCTTTCATTTTAATTTAGTCCTGCAAGTATTATCAATCTTGCACCAACTCCCCTAATAGTAAATAATGTGAATCAATAGTTCAATTATGTGAATCAATAGTATAATCATGTGAAAATACAAATTATAGTATAAGTACCTTCATCTTTTTAACTTAGTCATGCAAGTATTATCAATCTTGCACCAACTCCCCTAATAGTAAATAATGTGATTCAATAGTACACATATGTGAACGAATAGTTATATAAGCATGTAAATTCACTACTACAAAACAATAAATAGACAACGCAGAAAAAACGTTGTGGTTTCAGTCAGAAAAACGTCGTGGTTAAGGGTGTCATCTATTTGACACCCTTACACAACGTTTTTAAAATGTTGTAGTTAAACACATTCCACAACGTTTTTTAAGAAAAAAACGTTATAAATTTATTTTTCATAAATTAGCAGATGCTTAAAAACGTTGTAGAATGTATAATTCCACAACATTTTCTGGATAAAAACGTTGTAGTTTAATATATCAGACAACGTTTAGGCACTTTCACACAACGTTTTTAAAATGTTGTAGATTAAAAGAAAAAAAAAGGTTGTGATTCATCTATATTACCAATGCACCTGCAATATGCTAATGCCATGATATATAGCTAAAATTATAAAGAATATTAATACCATACCATACGTTTACATCCCAATAAATCTTTGTAATGCCAATTACAAAGAATATTAATACCATATAATACGTTTACATCTCAATAATGCCAAACTATCCATACATGTCAATAAACTTGAATTGTCAAAATCTAGTTTGCCAAGGGCATACCCTAAGAGTAGAGATACTGTCTTGAAAGAATTCCATAATGTGAGAGCCAATTCTTTGTCTGTTTCTCTTTTCTATATTAACATATAGGCACGTGTAAGAATTGTTAGAATATAATCAATATATCACAATTTACAAGCAGCAGAATCTTGAAATATGCAATTAAGAGGGGGCAATAAACAAGCTTTCAAAAGAAAATAATTTTGTTTCAAAAATCAGAGAGAAGAATTCAAATGTTAAACTTCTCCGCAAACGAAAAATGAAAGACATACTGAAATTATTTACGGCAGATATGCATTGCTTTTTGTTTTCTTTTTAACTTGTTTAATATTTTTCTTCCTTCATAAGCAAGTCCATGCAGGTCTATAAAATAACTTTACAATAATTGCAAGCAAGAAAAGTATACCTTTTGGTCCTGAAATGCATGGTTCAACATCAGCTAGATCCAATTGCAGATAAGATGAGTAGACTCTATCTTCGGTTTGACACAACTGTTGAAAGAAACTTGCCTTTGAGTACTTGTGCTGCTACGTACTGTGTTGCATCATCTATAACAGCAAGTTCTTTCAAATTACTTTATTTTGCTTCTCTGACACATTTTATTTGTTCCAGAGATGTCCAAGCTGACTGCAAGTATCTGTTGGAATATCTTGGCTCATAAAAGTGATGAAGTTAGCGATATTGGTGTTAAAATATATCAGAAGCCTGAATCAAATGATATTTATGAATTGAGGAGGAGGAAAATTCCTCCTATGTGCAAGGAAACTGAGAACCCAGATGATTTTGGCAGTCTTCCCTCTTTTCTTCTTATTGCTCTGTGTATCCGGATGATCCATTAATCTCCTGGAAGAGAAAGAACAAGCATCAGCAACAGCAAAAAATAGATGCTTCATAGGCTATAGGGGAAGATCATTAAAGTTACTTCATAATTTATGGTTCTTTGAGGTTTCCAAACAGAGAAAATATAAGGTGAACTGATGTTTGCAAGCTGCAGTAGAAAAGTAAAAGGAAAAACTTTATAAGAAATTAATCAAATTATTGATAACAAATGCTTAATGCCGAAATTTCCTGTAATGCTAAACAAACTCAAAACCATATTAGAATTATATGTTATCAGAAATGATTGTGTAAAAAGTAATCCTCTCTTAAAGAAATGCATACCTTTGAGGCAAACCAGTTATATCTGATGCCATACTGCAAGCTTCATAAAGGCAACTCAGTTTGGAACATCACAGTTATATCTGATGTGTCTATTGTTCACAGTTATAAGATCATAATAAAGTCGTACTTAAAGACCACGAGTATTAATTCACTCACTGAGAAATGCAAGAACACTTGCACTAGAATATAAGGTCAACATTCTAGATTTTTGTCTAGATTTTTGTTCTGGCATTTGCATGTTTACCACCAAAAAACCAAGGGAGCATACCTTGTATACATTACCCAGGTTCAAATAGGCATCTGAAAATGTCGGTTTGAGCTTAACAGCTTCCTGAAAATTAGTTTTCCGTTACTCGTAAGTAACAAAATATAAAAACTTTAAATAACAAAACTGCAATCACAGTACAACACTGTTCCACTTTGAACATCATAGTTCAAAACCATGTGTGGGGCACGGATAAGGCATGCCAATGACATACTTAGAAATAATATTTAGTATTTGTCTTTCTCTAGAATTGCACATTAGATGTACTCAATTTGATTTTAATGGCGAAACCACAACTTTTAGTATGACACTCAATTTGAAACGGAGGGAATGTAATTTAATCCTATACAATAATATAATAAAATGCAGAATGTATACCAAACCTATCCTATAGTTTTAATGTAGGTATGATTAGCAACGAATTTAGTTGTGCATTTATTTTCAACATCATATTTCATCATAATTGTCAGGGGAGAAAAAAAATATTGTGTACCTTATAATATTGAAGAGCCCTGTTAAGATCACCTGACTCCATAAAGAGGCCAGCAAGATTTGACCATGCATTCAGAGGTGCATTCCTCTGATCTTTCACAGATTTAAGCATTTTATCATACAATTCCTTAACAGCATCTGCAGTCAAACATTTAGCTAAATCATCTACAAAACTACTCAAAAATAAACCTCAAACAAATAATAAGCACGAATTGTCACCTGTAGGTCCGGCTTCAGTTGCACCTGCTCCTGAACAGAATGATGCCCTATGCATCGTACTTGAGAATGTAGACTGTTGTGATATTATTTGTTGGTTACCCAAAGCAAATAGCACGCGACCATCAAATTTTGCCCCTGTTTAGTTCACTATCTTCATATCACAAAATCATTCATTCAATATATAAAGAACAACAATATAATAATTCTGGTATACTCTTTTATGACGGACAAGTTGGTACCAGCCCTCGAACCATAAACCTCATAGAATTAACTTCAATATCAACCAGGCCTACAAGAAAGGGCCAGGATAATTCTGGTATGATAAACCAAAAAAATGCAGGAAAAGAGTAAAAAAAATATTTATACACCCTAATAGTAAAAAAGCCTACAGTCAGCTCATAATAAGCTAATTTTTCATCTTTCTTTCCATAATCCATCCAACAAAAATGTAGATTTTAAATTTCCAATTCTTGCCACTAATTATGCATTTCTGATTTCAATTTCATGAAAAATACGGAGCAATAATTTAGCAAAAAAAAAAATTACGGAGCAAAATAAACAAGAATTACTAATAACCTTCTGTTGGTACTTTAAAGTAAATTCTTAAATTCATTTTCCATAAAAAAACAAAAACAAAAAAGTTTTAGGCTTTTTCTGTTAATACGCGAGAGAAATGTAAAACGTGCCTGAGCATTGTGAAGTGAAGCGGCAGTGGTATTGACTGCGCCATGGAAGAGAGCAGTGAGTGATTCCGTCGGCTTCGACGTAGTGAGCTTGAATTCGTTCGGAGATTGGTAGAATCGAAGGTGATTTTATAAAAATTCTAGCCAGCCGCCGAGTATTTGAGGCTACTTGCAGCATTTTTCAAAACTGAGGAGAGAGAATAAGGGGGGTTTATTTGATGCAGAAAGAAATAGAGAGGCAAGCTGGGGAGGCGTGGTGAGAAGCAGAGGGACGGATTTGGGAGTGAGAGAGAAGACTAGGGTTTTGGGCTACAAGACACCCCTGCCGTTTTATTTTAATTTCAATTCACTTCCGCGTTTTTTTATGAGCTCCGTGTTTTTTTTAAAAGACAACGTTTTTAAAAAAAAAAAATTTATCTACTTAAAATCAAAAAAAAAACATTGTAAAAAAAGTACTTTTTAAATAGATAAATCGCTGGAATATTAAATGCGACACTGCCTTGATGGTGTATGTAGCCCCATAACTAAAAAGCGATTGGAGGAAAAAACGATAAATATAAGTTGTTTAAAAATAATTCGGCAGAAGTTATTCTGAATTTACCTTTGTTGGAATACCGGTGGTTAAAATACGATGAATATGCGTGGTTGCCAAGAAGACACACCAGTATTACACATATTGTTGAATTATTGATCCTTACGTGAAGGCACTACTCAATAATTATTCACAAGAATTCTTGTTCATTATTATATTGATTCAATAATTGTCATATTGATATTTGGTATCACTTTGTTGTTTGAATAATTGTCATTACAAGATTTTCCATTATTAAATCAATAATTCATATTATTTGAATAATATTATCGAGATAATATTATTGGCAATGTCTGAAAGTTACATCTAAGGAGAGGTTTGGTCACCTAATTGCGCCGGCCAAGAAGGAGAAATCCTTATTGAAAAGCCCCTCTTTCCTCGGGAAGCTGCTGGTTTGTTAGTAATGTGATTCTATAATATTATTTGTGAATAATTAATTATTGATTTATATGATATTGATTTTATGTGAATATAGATGGAGAAAATTTTTAATGTGACAATTGTTGAAAATTAATATTTTATCTTTTACGATAAAATAATTCATTTAAATATATTATTTTAATAATATATTAACGGTGATATTTTATAATGAATGTGGGATATATAAGTATATGAGGAGGTAGAGTATTTTGTGGCATTAAATGTTTAACATATATTTTTGTGTGTTAAATTGGACACAATTCTTGACCAAAAAATTGATTATAGGCGTAAAATCGCTTTCATTTATGGATTTGGATAATTTCTGTTTGGAATTTGGAAAATCTTCCTTCAGAAGTTAGTTGTAGAATTGAATTTCCTATAGAAATTCAATTTTTCGACAAAAGGGCTATTTATCATGAATTATTGAAGTTAGGAGTTCAAATAATTGATTTTTGGAAGTTTTAATTATTTTATATAAGAAAAAGCGTTTTTTGTGGTTGTTGGCACATGGGTGGTGATGTTTTTGACCAAAGAAGGCATGCTAGAGTTTTCAAAACATGTGGGTAGGAATTTTGAATAAATAATAATATATTTTATTAATTTAGTCTCCTTTCATGCTTCTAACATTTTCCTATAAATAGAGGGCTAAGTTAAATTGAAAATCACACCGAAACTAAGTTTTCTCTCTTTCTCTCTATATATTATCGAGCGTATTCTTGTGAGTATACTTTGAGTGTTGCTATACGGTCTTGAGTTTCACAAAGACCTTACCTAAAAATACGATCGAGATACGGTTATTTTGAGGTAAGGATGTTATTTCTTTCATAAATGATATTATTTTCTTGAATATCATTATGCCAAAATATTGGTTGAACTTTTATCAAATTTGAAACTTTTTTATGTCTGGGTTACTATTCATGAGTTCTTATTCACGAGTTCTTATTCATGAGTTACTATTCACGAGTTACTATTCATTCACGAGTACTATTCACGAAGCGTGAAGATGTTTTTTGTGAAATTTCTATCTTTTTGTGTCGGGGTTACTATTCACGTATACTTGTCTTATTCACAAATACTGATCTTATTCAACAATACTGATCTTATTCATTCAAAAATAAAATTTTCTTTTTCTTCCAGATGTCTTTTATGGTTACTATCTTTGATTGTATCCATGTTTTGATCGTTATTTTTGAGTTCTGCTTCAAAATCGTTTATTATGAAGTATTATCGATTTTGGATAAACTGTTAAACGAATCCCTAATATTTGTCATTCTATCTCACTTGATTCGTTTCTTAAAAATGTTTTTCATCATCCTCGATCCTTAATGGTGATACTTGATGAATATCTTTGGCTTTAGTGGTAAAGATGAACGATTAATCGATGAATATCTTTGGCTCAGTAGTGCAAAGATGAACAGTGTTGAGATGAACATGACCAATTGGGTGATTTAAATGAATATCTTTGGCTGTGGTGCAAAGATGAATATTGATTGTTATTCAGGATAAAATATTGATGATGGACTTTTAAACCTTAGAAATACGTAGAGAATTCTTTCTACGTGACTCTTCTAATGGATTGCTATTTCACATTGCATTTGTTGATCTAAAACTTGTTGTCTATTATTGTATTCTATTAGATTTTTCCTCATTGAAGACTAACGATAATTTGTTGTATATTATCTTAGTCATAATATTCTTTATTGGGCTAGTTGAGCTCACCCTTTTCCTTGTTGTTCCATTTTCTTCTCAGGAGGTGAGAACATAGCAGGATCGAGTCGGGGTATGGAATGAAGGTTCTAGAGAGAGTTGTTTAGTAGTCCTCACCATTTTTGTAAAATCATATCAATAATTATGATGGGGATTTATTTGCGTGTGGATATTGTCTGTAGACGGCAATATCTCGTATTTAAACTCACAAAGATGTATTAACGTATTTCACACACGACATTTGTATTATTGAAGTTGTAGTTATTTACTGTACCATGTATTTGGCGACTCATAATGGGTTGGGTGGAATGGACCTATTTTGGGGTTGTCACAATTGGGTATCGAGCTTAGGATATGATCTCTGGCGGAGATCGGGAATAGAAACTCAGGGAGGGAGACGAGTAAATCCTTCGCTAGTGTGTCCTACCTAAGCTTATTTGTTGGTCGGTCATAATATAGGGATATTATGTGACATGTTAATTTGTTTAATTAACCCTTGTTTTATGGCGATGATTAAGAATGGTCTGCGAGAATATTAACAAAGGAGTAAATGAGACCGTGGAGACGCTTCAGACTCACCAACGAGGAGAAGCGTCTAACAGTGGCAATGTTCCTCCCATGAACAACGCCATTGAAAGCGTGATGATGAACGACGGGATGTTTAGAAGCTTTTTGTAGTTCATGCAAAATCGACGAGGGAGACTCGTGTACAAAATACTGGTGGAAATGATAATGTAGCAGCGGTTTGTCACGCACCAAACAATTCAAAGAGTTGGGACCACCGATTTCCATGGAAAGCGGATCCGATCAAGGCGTAAACGTGGGTCAAGCAAATTACCAAGATATTTGATGTCTTGGGATGCACGGAGGAACAGAAGGTTCCATTCGCCACCTTTATGTTTCGTGGTGAAGCAGATTACTGGTGGGAATCTGTGAAGTGTACCCAGCCAGATGCACTCAACATGTCTTGGGAAAGATTTCAGAAACTGTTCAATGACAAGTACTTCCCTGAAATTATTCGTCATATAAAGGAAGTGGAGTTTATTAGACTGGAGCAGAGTAACATGACGGTGTCTCAATACGAGGCGAAGTTTGCGGAGTTGTCCAGGTTTGCACCTCATTTGGTGGAAAATGAGGAACGTATGACGCGTATGTTTCTGAGGGGTCTAAAACTCGAAATTAAATCAATACCTCATTTCTCATAAGTTTTCTCTCAGTATTCGGATGTTGTCAACGGGGCTCGATTATTAGAGCGAGATAGTGAGTATACTCAACCGAGGGACCACAACCAGGGTAGTCATCGTAGCGATGATAACCAAAGGAGGAAAGAATACTTATTAAAGGCGGTAACCACTCTGGTGGTAATCGTGGCCATGAAAATAGAAGAAGTGAGTCGGGAAGAGATTTTAAAAAGAGGAGATTCAACAACAACCATGTGTGGCGTCGGTATGATGAATCGGTTCCAAGGAGGAGAAAATGGCCGTTAAGTGTCATTCTACAAATCGGGGGAAGGAGGACATATCATTATTGTCCACAACATTCCAAGGTATGTTACAACCGTGGAAAGGAAGGCCACATCGCCGAGATTGTACTATAAGCGAAACCAAGTTTAGCGAAGTGGTGATTCTAAATTTGTCCGGATAAGTCGAAATCGGCCGGTTCTTGGAAGAAGCGTTTGTAAATGACCGGTCAAAATGCGAGGAACCCGAATGAGTTTAGCACGGGTTAGTTAATTATAATTCTTGCGAAGTTTATACCTTACTAGATACCCAGCCTCTACCCATTCTTTTATCTCTCTTGCTTTGCGCCAACGTTTGAACTTGACTACGGAGAAATTAGACTTTGACTTTATTTATGGAGACTCAGTTAGGAAAAACTTTCATTACATCCGTTGTTTAGAAATCTTGCTTGATTCAAGTTGGCACTATCACATTACACATTGATCTTATCTCTTTAAAGATACTTGCTTTTGATGTGATTTTAGGGATTGATTGGTTAACTACTCATCATGCCAAATTGATTGCTTTTGTAAGGTTGTTAGTTTTCATATTCCTAAGCAACTTTGTTATTCAATTCAAGCAATCAAACCATTGTAGTCAAACATTTTCATATCAAGCCATGAAGTCATTCGCTTTATTACGGATGTCAAGTTTTCTTAGTCCATGTTATGGATTTGAATAAAGACACGTCGATTTGAATAATATTCTGTTTGTTATTGATTTTTCTGGCGTATTTCTGAAGAATTTCTTGGCTTACTCCCAAAGTTTGATATTGAATTTTGTATCGACTTTGAACCCTAAGACAAAACCCATTTCTAAAATCTCATATCGAATGGCTCCTATTGAACTTCAGGAGTTAAAAACCCAACTATAGAAGTTGATACTCAAGCCTCTATCTTATGACTTCCTTTGTGGAATACACCGAAGCCGGACTCTCCGTGAGGGACGCCATATTAAATGCGATGAGTAAAGCGATAGGTGTCATTGTGACGTGTTATCCAAGATTGGGATATGAGTTACAGTTGAGAACAACCTAAGTCGGTAATCGAAATACGTAGCTTTCTAGGCTTAGTTGGTTATTATCGGAGATTCGTTGAAGGATATTCTCGAATTGCTATTCCATTAACGCAGCTGACTCGTAGAGATACAAAATTTGAATGAAGCGAGGAATGTGGAAAGAGCTTTGAAGAACTCGAAGGAGAGACTCATTTCAGTAGCATGTTACGACCATGCCATCCTGGAAAAGCGAACGTGGTAGCTGACGTGTTGAGTAAAAGATCATTATCTGATCTGAGTACGATATTGTCAAAGACTCATTTCGTATAACTTACAAATATTAGAGATGGAGATGAAAACTCTTGGTATCCACGTGATGATATACGAGTATAATCGACTTTTATTAATAAAGTTAAAGCTGTTCAATCTACACACCGGAGCTGATGAATTTGAAGAAGGAGATGCAAGAAGTTGTTATTCCAAAAGCTAGAATTGGCGATGTGAGGAAAGCTAAAACCTTCGATTTATTGGTTTATTTGAAATCCTCGATCGAGTAGGAACTGTTGCCTATAGACTCGTTTTACCGCCAAGTATGACGCGTGTTCATAACGTTTTTCACGTATCGATGTTATGTAAATATGTGGACGACTTCGAACCACGTCATTGAAGTTAGAACC
Organism: Panax ginseng; assembly: GCA_020205605.1. Lineage (NCBI taxonomy): Eukaryota > Viridiplantae > Streptophyta > Magnoliopsida > Apiales > Araliaceae > Panax > Panax ginseng. The sequence goes on from CM035150.1 coordinate 67,213,057, forward strand.
GCACCGAGATAGTAGAAGACTTAACATACGAGGAGGTACCTATCAAGATCTTGGATAGGAAAGAACATGTCCTACGCACCAAGATTATACCACAAGTTAAGGTTTTGTGGAGAAACCATGCTATTGAGGAAATGACGTGGGAGTTGGAGTTAGAAATGAAAATGAGGTATCCGCACCTTTTCGATACACCAGGTACGTACGTCAATTTCGAGGACGAAATTTCATAAGGTGGGGAGGTTGTAAGACCCCGAATTTTTTTTTTTTAAATAAAATGGAATTTCCTTTATTTATTATTTTGAAATAGTAAGGGTTGATTTGATTAATGTGGTTAGTTATGGGTAAAATGCGCAAATTTTATAAAATAAGCAAGTGGTTATAAAATATTCATTGTTGTCGGGGAATATTCGTTTGGTCGTGGAATATTTGTCTTTGTCGGGGAATATTAAATGCGACCAAGCCATGACCATGTGGGCCCCATAACTAAAAGCGATTGGAGGAAGAAAAACGACAAATATAAGTTGTTTAAAAATAATCAGTGTAGTTATTCTGGTTTACCTTTGTTGGAATACCCGGTGGTTAAAAATACGATTAATATGCGTGGTTGCACAGCAGCACACGGTATTACGCATTGTTGTTGAATTATTGATCCTTACGTAAAAAGGCACTACTCGATAATTGTTACGAGAGAATTCTTTGTTCAATATTATATTGATTCAATAATTCTTTGCGTTGATATTTGGTATCACCGTTGTTTCAATAATTGTCATTACACAAGATTTTCCATTATTAAATCAATAATTCATATTATTTGAATAATATTATCGATAACATTATTGCCAATGTCTAGAAAGTTACGCTACAAGGAGAGGTTTGGTCACCTAATTGCCTTGCGCCAAGAAGTGAGAGAAATCCTTATTGGAAAGCCCCTCTCCTGAACCGCTACTGCACGGTTGTTAGTAATGTGATTCTATAATATTATTTGTGAATAATTAATTATTGATTTATATGATATTGATTTTATGTGGATATAGATGGAGAAATTTTTTAATGTGACAATTGTTGAAAATTAATATTTTATCTTTTTCTCGATAAAATAATTCATTTAAATATATTATTTTAATAATATATTAATTGTGATATTTTTATAATGAGTGTGGGATATATGAGTATATGAGGAGGTAGAGTATTTTGTGGCATTAAATGTTTAACATATGTTTTGTGTGTGCTCATGGACACAATTCTTGACCAAAAAATTGATTATAGGCTCGTAAAATCGCTTTCATTTATGGATTTCGGATCATTTCGCTTTGGAATTTGGAAAATCTTCCTTCAGAAGTTGTAGAGAATTGAATTTCCTATAGAAATTCAAATTTTCTCGACAAAAGGGCTATTTATCATGAATTATTGAAGTTAGGAGTTCCAAATAATTGATTTTGGAAGTTTTAATTATTTTATATAAGAAAAACGTTTTTGTGGTTGTTGGCACATGGGTGGTGATGTTTTTGACCAAAGAAGGCATGCTAGAGTTTTCAAAACATGTGGGTAGGAATTTTGAATAAATAATAATATATTTTATTAATTTAGTCTCCTTTGGCGTTCTAACATTTTCAGATAAATAGAGGCTAAGTTAGAATTGAAAATCACACCGAAACTAAGTTTTCTCTCTCTCTCTCTCTATATTATCAGCGTATTCTTGTGAGTATACTTTGAGTGTTGCTATCTGATGCGAGTTTACACAAGACTATCTGAAAATACAGTCGAAAATACGGTTATTTTGAGGTAAGGGATGTTATTTCTTTCATGAAATGATATTATTTTCTTCAATATTATTATGCCAAAATATTGGTTGAACTTTTTATCAAATTTGGAACTTTTTATATATCCGGGGTTACTATTCATGAGTTACTATTCACGAGTTACTATTCATGAGTTACTATTTATGAGTTCTTATTCACGAGTACTATTCACGAAGCGTGAAGATGTTTTTTGTGAAATTTCTATCTTTTTGTGTGTGGGTTACTATTCACGTATCTGGCACTTATTCACAAATCTGATTACTATTCACAAATACGGTACTATTCACCCAAAAAATAAAATTTTCTCTTTTTCTTCCAGATGTCTTTTATGGTTACTATCTTTGATTGTATCCATGTTTTGATCTTTATTTTTGAGTTCTGCGTCAAAATCGTTTATTATGAAGTATTATCGATCTTGGATAAACTGTTAAACGAATCCCTAATATTTGTCCTTCTATCTCACTTGATTCGTTCTTAAAAATGTTTTTCATCATCCTCAGTCCTTAATGGTGATACTTGATGAATATCTTTGGCCTGTAGTGCAAAGATGAACGATTAACTGATGAATATCTTTGGCCTGTAGTGCAAAGATGAACAGGTGTTGAGATGAACATGACCAACTGGTGATTTAAATGAATATCTTTGGCCTGTAGTGCAAAGATGAATATTGATTGTTGAGGTGGATAAAATATTGATGATGGACTTTTAAACCTTAGAAGACGGTAGAATTCTTTCTCTACGTGACTCTTCTAATGGATTCTTTGCTTCATTGCATTTGTTGATCTAAAACTTGTTGTCTATTGTATTCTATTAGATTTTTCCTGTTGAAGACTAACGATAATTTGTTGTATATTATCTTAGTCATAATATTCTTCTTTGGCTAGTTGAGCTCACCCTTTTCCTTGTTGTTCCATTTTCTTCTCGGGAGGTGAGAATATAGCGAGGATCGAGTTCGGGGTATGGAATGAAGGTTCTAGAGAGAGTTGTTTAGTAGTCCTCACCATTTTTGTAAAATATCTTTGTATCAATAATTATGATGGGGATTTATTTGCGTGTGGATATTGTCTGCATTTTATAATATCTCGTATTTAAACTCATGATTATGTATTATCGTATTTCACCACGACATTTGTATTATTGAAGTTGTAGTTATTTCATACCTGTATTTGGCGACTCATAATGGGTTGGGTGGAATGGACCTATTTTGGGGTTGTCACGGTGAGTGATTAGTAACAATTAATTGCTTTCATTTATCCGATAAATTACCCAATTTATCAATATAACCCTGACATCAATTATCATCGGAATAAATGTCGATTTTCACTAACACAAACAAATTCCAACATAATGAAACTATTTTATCAAAATATAAAATTTGAAATTTTGAAATTTGACTTTTCGCTGAAAAAGTCAACTGTTGACTTTGACCAAATAGTGAATCCTTTAAAATTTTGTGTTTATAGACTATTTTACTAATTTCGTCGTTCTGGGACTCAAATATCACGTCCGCTGCGTCTCCAAATTTAACTCCGAACAACATTCATCATTAATATTATAACTCACAATATTTATCAACTAGGTCGCTCCTCGGAAAGAGGGCTTTCCAATAAGGATTTCTCCTATTAGCACGCATGATTAGGTGACCAAACCTCTCCTCGACGAACTTCTAGACATTGTAAATATTAAAATTTATAATATGAATAACTTTGTCGTCTCAAGTATTGATTTAATAAAAAATATTTTATCAGATGATAATCTTGACAATAATTAATCAATAATATGATAGATATGATCAAAGCAATTCTTTGTACTCAATAATTGAGTATAACTGAGTGACTTCTCACGTAAGCATCAATAATCAATACCGTACTACTATAAACCACGCCAGATTCATCGTACTTTTACTACCGGTAGTTCAACGAGTTAACAGTAAAACTTCCGCCAAGTTATTTTTATAAATTATTTTTGTCATTTTTCAATCCGACAATAATTCCGCTGTGGAGGTCCACCAATGATTGTCTTGGTTGTATGAATATTCTCTCGTTAAAACGAATATTCCCGGACCAATCGAATATTATATAACAACTTGCATGTACTTTTGCAAAATTTGTAAATATTACCTACAACTATAACATTATATCAAATCCACACCATAATATTCAAAATATATTTCAAAAAATTTAATCTTTATTCAAAAGTTGGGGTCTTACGGTAAATGGGCGGGTCAAAGTGAGCTTGGGCCATGTTTGTCAGGTCTACATTCAGCAAATGCTAATTCACATGCTCGTTGAAACAATGGTTGCTTCAGGGCATGAGCTGACCCAAGCAAAAACTGCAAATAGTACATATTGTTGAAATAGCAATAATGCACCAATTCATCCAATCAATTTCATAAAACATGATGCAATTAATTTTTTGGTACAGATAGGATTCACTATTTTACTCAATATATCCAAGCAAACAAAAATTTGCACTTAAAGGATCTTTTTAAAAGTCGTTGCAATCTTATAAATATTTACAACAGGAATCTGGGCAATAGTAAGATATAAGAGTTTAGACATACTTAATAGTTGATTTCAACATAACATAAACTATCAACCAAATAAATAATCCCTTGGACAAATAAATAATGTTCCGTGTCAGTCCAAAAAAAAATTATGTTCTATATGATAAATAATTGGTAGCTGACAAATTATACATAACTAAAAGAAGGAAAAGTTAGTGAAAATAATGATGAGAGGGACCTGGCGAGAATGTGTTGTTGCTTCTAAGTTTGTCACTGCCCAGAGGAATGAGATTACATCAACGAAGTCAATCTGTCCATTGTGGGAAATTTTGTCTAAGTCATCGATAATGATTTTGGTATTGAAGGGGCAAAGGATTTCGTAGTACAAGTGTACAACCCAACTGAAACTTGCTTCGTAGAAAATATAGAGGTTTCACAAGCTTGAAAATATTTTTCATTTTATAACTAATTTAATATAATTTGTTTAACTCACAAAAGTAATAATTTTTTGTTTTAAAATTAAAGATATAATTAGAATTTTAAATTCAAATGATGACGTATTAAATTAATGTGAAATATTTAATATCATGTAAATGTTTGCAATATGAACGGTCACGGTCTATTGGATATGTATCAATCCCTTTTATAGGATACTTAATTATTATCTCCTAAAATCACTACTTTTAAATTCCACATTAATATTTTGATTTTATAATCCTATAAATCACTACAAATCTAAACTGTTTTGATAATGTTAACTGTTCTAATATTATCATTAATAATTTAATTATTATCTTCTAAAATTACTACTTTTTTACTCACAAATTAATATTTTAAATTTATAATTTCATAAATCAATACAAATCTAAACTGTTTTAAATAATTACAAAAGATAATATCATAACATTATGCTATTTTCCAACTCCACTTTCTTAATTACTTTTCTCCATCACTCCATTTGTGGTGAAATAACATAATTATATATGCATGGGATAACGTGAAATTTAGAGTTTTATTTTACATAACCCTTTTGAGTGGCAATTAACTCGCAATTTCTTGTTAGTATACATGGGCATGTGGCAATATTTGTCAAACTAATTAATTTGGAAATTCTAGAGATAATTTCACACCAATCGACAGCTAGCCTGCAAAAGATTGAGAGAGAAAAAGTGTGTATGAGAGAGAGGAAAGATAAAAGTGTGACCCGAGTTGTTCATTAATATGAGTAGGATTTGTAAAAGTATTCAAGTTTGTTTATTAAAATAACAATTTCTTTTATATATATATATATATATATATATATATATATATATATATATATATACCTACGTCAAAATCAATGTTTCCGAGACAAGATTTAATTATTTAAAATTATATTGCAATTTTTAATTATGTCTTGAGAGTTCTCGATCTGTGAAATTGTTTGTCTATCTTTACATCCTTTGATATTTTGGTTTTAATAGATTTTTTAAAATCTATCTTTGAACATTAATTACAAGTGGAATGACGAATACTTATTAAGCATATATATATATATATATATGTTTTATCATTTAATTACTTTTATCCGTAAAAATAAGTCAAAAGACAAATTACGTACGATTTATTATATACATATTTTATTATTAATTCTTTATTGTGTACTTTATTATTTACGATCTATTGCATAACATTATGATAATTTTACAAGGATAATATCATAACATTATGCTATTAACTAAAACCTGCTTTAGATTTGTAGTGATTTAGGTATTAAAATCAAAAAAAATTAATTAATAGTATAAAGTAATGATTTTAGTAGATAATATTTAAATTAAAAAGATAATATCAAAACAATTGACATTATCAAAACAGTTTATATTTGTAGTGATTTAGGAGATTATAAATTCAAAAAATTAATTTTGGGTTTAAAAAAGTAGTGATTTTAGGAGTTAATAATTAAATTACAAAGGATAATATCAGAAAAGTTGATTATCAAAATAGTATAGATTTGTAGTGATTTAGGGGAGAGGGTAGATGCCATATTTTAATTGTTGATTCCAGATTTAGGGGAATTCATTAAGATTTGTTTCAACATCATTTGTTATGTTATCTGAGTAGTTTTGTTAAGGGTCTTAAGGAAGGGTTAAATGCTTTTTTGTTAAGGGTCCATTTTTTTCATAAAAAATTCCCTACAAATTCACATAATCACTGTTACGTCACACAAAGACGTCACGTCGACTTTTGTAGACAGACAACTCAAAGATCTCGGTGTCGGTAAATTCCCATTGAAAGTCGAAGTTTCTAACGATTTTTTAACTTTTTGTTAGCAAAGTCGAGTACAATGAGTTGACTGTAAGAAAAAAAAAGTTCAGTTATCCATCTGTAAGTTGACCTATAGTACAGTGACTGAAAAAAATTTAACCCGTCTTAAGGAACATTAATTAGGTCTGACATGTGTTGAATTTTGAGGATGACAAATGTCAAACTATTGTGTCATGTATTGCATTTTAGTATAATTAATAGATTATGGGGCAATGATATTTCTAAACGCTGGCCTTTTTAGTAATATTATTTCTGTCCCTTAATATAAATCGTTTTAGAGAAGTGTTTTTATCCTTTGGTATAAGTCGTTTGAGAATTTCAAGTAAACATTAATTGCTTAGTTTCCAATATTACCCCAAGTATTAAATATAATTTTAGTTCTTTCACTATTTTTTGCCTAATAAATAACTCTATTTTTACAATATAAGGATAATATATATAGACAATTGATATTATATTTAATGCTATATAATTATTTTTTTAATATTTGTACACAACTCTAAAACTACTTATATTATATTAAGTGATGGAGGAAGTACTATTTAATGCATCAAATATGTGTCCAACACATTTATTGCATGTAAAGGTATAATTGCTGCCCAGTGCTGGATTGAAAATACCAGCGGAGATATCAGCTGCCTTATTATCATGGTATTGATTTTTCATTTTCCCCTTATTACGAGAATTTAAGCAACATAAATATGAACAATATTTATCAATTCGTGCAGTTAAAATCGAGCATATGATATTGAGTTTTTATTCATGATAACAACTGGTTTTTTACCCATTATCTTATACAACATTGGTGTAATGATACAATCCAAGAACAAACAAAAAGACTATTACCCATTAAGCTTTTCCCTTTGCTTTATATCATCACATACATCTTCAAAACTCACTTCTGTACCAATAAACTCCTTTTGTCTCCCCTTCATCTTTCTCCACATAAATGCACTCCTTCATTTCTCTATACATTGCCTTAAGTATGGGAGTTCCATCATACTGATAATAATCCCCTAATATCGGCTTCATCGCCTCCGTTGCTTCGAGTCCATGATAATGCGGGATCATCGAGAAAATATGATGACAAACATGAGCATTACACACATTATGGAATACCTTGTTCAAAATCCCATAGTCTCTATCAACTGTGCAAAGAGCTCCCCTCAACCAGTCCCACTCAGTGGAATCATAATAAGGCAAAGATGGATGAGTGTGATTTAATATAGTAATTAACACGAACCACCCGTTAACAACTAGTAACGGACCTCCATACACACAAAAAACCCAAGCAAATCCATTAGCCAACACGAGACGATAAAGCCCATAAATGACAGCAAGTATAGCCACATCTGAAATAATAATTTCTTTTCGTTCACGGTCAGAGTAGAGCGGGCTGTGAGGATCGTAGTGTGAGGTCCATCTTTCGTACTTGTGGCCCGATACATTGAACATTAAGTACAAAGGAAAGCCTATTAAGAGTGTGGTGAGCCAAACGAAAACTCGGCCCGGTGGGTTGTTGAGGATTTTGTAGTAATTTCGGATATTAGACTTGAATCTCGGAACATAAACCTCATCATTGTCAAGAGATTGTGTGTTAGCATGATGACGACGATGACTAATTTTCCATGAGAAATATGGGACTAAAAGAGAGGAATGGACTATAAGCCCAACTAGGTCGTCGACCCATTGGTAGTCACTAAAAGCATGGTGGTCACATTCGTGGCCTACGACCCAAGCCCCGGTTAGGACACAGCCTTGGGTCGCTATGTAGGCAGCCCAGCCCAAATAGTTTAGTGGACGAGGTAGGAGGTCAATGTAATTTGTGGCCACATAATAGAGTGTGTAGGCCATAAGAAGATCTTGAATGAGGTACCTAAAAGAGGTAATGAGGGACTTTTGGAAGCAATGTGGTGGAATGACTTTTTTTAGGTCTCCTATTGTGAATGGTGGTTTTTCATGAGGAGCACGACGGAGGGCTTCGGCTGCGGTCTTTTTTCCGGTTGGAGGACCGGACATTCGGCCTCCGGCACCCATTTTTGCTTACTTTATTGGCCTGTAAAAAACATAAGAAGGTTAGAAAAATGAGCTTACTGGAAACTTGTTTTACTGTAACCCATACATACATTTACATACTTGTAAACTAGCTCGAACTACAAGTTAAAATCGAGTTCGAATTGAGTCGTTGGAGTAGTGTTATACGTACAAACACTGATGATTATTATATGGTATAGCTCATTATGCATTGGTGGATGTATTATACATTCTATTAATTAACGTCATTCATAATGCTGTAACAGTAATTATGCTGACAGCTGAAAGTTTAAAATTTCATTGTAACAAATATATAAAAAGTGTTCCTAAATACAATTTTACTTTGACAGTATAATTATTGATTTGATATTATCAAATCCTTAATTAATGTTTGTGTAGCGAGTATATATATAGTTCCAGGGACCCCTCCCCATATATATCCGCCCCGCCAATATGGAGCAATCCTCCAAATCCGACCAAATCCGACCCAACTCCGAAAACAATACCTATACTTGTGTTCGCCCTGTCCCGTTTATCCAATTACTCTCATTTTTTTCAAATTAAATTTTTTATTTTTTTATATTACGTTGGACAACTATTTTTAATTCAAAATCAAACAACATGTAACATTTTTATTACTAACAATATATTATATTACAAATGTAACAAATTTATAATGAAATAACCTAAATAAGTACATAATTATATATATACAAAATGCTAATTTTAAATAAATTATATATATATATATATATACATATAATCAGGTTGGGGACGAGGTAAAAGGGTTATCCCATATCCGACGTGACCCTAACCCTATAGAGTTTAAACAATCGAGTTCCATTAGAGTTGGGATCGGTCGGGCCTGTTGGGTTCGGAAAAAATTGTCAGCCTAGATATATCTACTACGAAATTTGTCTAAAAAGCAAAAGCTCAAAAAAATTAATATTTGTATATGTAAGAAAATAAATATACCTGATAGAGAAGAGAAATCCTTTCTTCCTTGCCCCTCTCTCTCTCTCTCTGTGTGTGTGTATGTAAGAGAGTGTTGAGTTGCTGGTGTTTGCTCTTAAGTTCTCCAACACATAAGTTCATTTATTTATACTACTAATTAATAAGCTTACAAGTCTAGTCTACCTACCTACACAAGGGGGATAATATGCGCCCGCCAGTGAGTGACATAATATGCGCCCGCCATGCAGCACTTTCATGCACATGTTACCAGGACTTTTCTGCATATAATATATATATTTTGTGCCTACAATATGATTATCAAGAGGTCCTAATGGGCTGCTGCTGGCTGAGTACTTTAATTTTAATTTCTTGGTCCTCACTGGCGGCTATATTTATAATTTTTGGTCATGCATTGGTCACTGGTGGCTAGTTAATTATTTATTTACTTGCTAGTTTAGTTTACCAGTTCAATACCCGTGCCTTGAACAGGCTGTTTTTATATATATATATATATATATATATATATATATATATATATATATATATATATAGGCAGAAGATCCAATCCAGACGTCCGAATGGAACTAAAGTCCGAATTTTTTTTTTTTTAAAACAACTAAAATAAATAAATAAATAATTATGGAATTAAATTTTTTCATAATCTGATGTTTTGGGGTGTGATTTGAGGTACGTATAGCAAAACATGTATATACGATCTGTCTATGCATCGTACCACCATTTTTGGTATAGGTATTCAAAACACGCCAAAACTTTATATATTATGGAAAAATTTCGATTCCATAAAATATTAAATATTTTTTTTAGTTGTTTTAAAAAAAAAAAAAAAAAAAAAGAAGGTCCGATTAGGTCCTAATTCCGGACTGATCCATTCTGTATATATATATATATATATATATATATATATATATATATGTTACAGTTAAGATTCGTTTATACACTTCAATCACCAAAAGCGCGTCTAATTCTACACAGCTCACGACTTGAATCGTCGGAGAATAATTTTGGTGTGAGAATAAGTACATGTTGAATAAGATTTAACAATGTAGGTTTTATGCTATAGTGCTGAAAATAATATTATGTGTACATTGTATTTATAGTGATCACACCTTCGGGTTAAATGCTTTTTCGATCAACATATAAATGGAATGACTTACAGATGGATAACTGAACTTTTTTTTCTTACAGTCATTAAAAAATATTTTATGACAAAAAGTTGAGCTTATCCATCCGTAAAAATCATTTATAGATATAATGTTGAAAAAACATTTAACCCTCACACCTTCTTTCTCGTATAGAAATAAGATTGTTCATTAGGTATGATTTTTTAATGGGATTGAACTGAATCTCGTTAAAGAAAGGAAGTTGGATTATATCCTGACACTTTCTTTAAGAGTTAAAAATTAAATGCAATTAGCTAGGAATCTTTGATTCCTTAAAATTCTCCAATTGCCCAACACTCCTACGTGGAATGACTTCCTTCACGTGGACTACGATCCACTAAATCATTCTAGCCCAAATAATCACACCCCAACAATATATATACAATTCGATTTTCTAACGAATCGGTTCGCTGACGAACCAGGTATGATGACGATTCAAACTATTTCTATATCTGGTCGAACCGGTTCGTTGGTTAACTTTTCTGCGTATATATATATATATAAATTTATTCATGAAAATTATTATGAAATATAGTAACGATATTATTGATTATGTATATTTATTTTATATTTACATATACTTATTCATTAAGATAAATTTTCTAATTAGATGTGATTAGCAATTAGTTTATATATGAACACAAAAAACATAAATTAAATATATGTAATAGTTAAGTTTACAAATAAAAAAAAGGAACATAAAAAGATGACAATAAATTGGAGCATCATGACATGAGAAGAGTTATCTGTCAAGATTTGATATAATTTATGTTTTGATATTTATGGACAATTTAAATATTTGATATATTTTTACTTATTAATTAGTAGCCAGCTAGTTTTAATTATTATTTACTAATTTTAGGAAGTTTTACAATTCTATTGTAATTATAAATCTTTTTAGGTAGATTTTGATTCCAAATCAATTTGTTATTTTCTAATAGGATTAGGGTTTCCTTTAAGTAGTATAAATATGGTGCAAGGCTGATGTAATTAGGAAAAACTCATTATTATTACTTTGGTTTATGAAATACTTGGCTATTTAGTCAATTTATCCCACACTTTATGAATTCCTGTGATTGCAAAGTAAATAGATTCAATTCTTGTGATTGTTTCTATTCTCTTTATCGTCTTCAATTGTGTCAGTTGGTATCAGAGCCTGAGAGTTAGCCCACGACAAGGACGATTCTACTGATCAATCAAGAGACAACCTACTCCAATGTAAATATGAAGGAGAATTATGTCGATCGAAACTGCTTAGCCGAGGATTGCAAGCAACCGTTCGTTTATCTTGGGGACTAGGTAAAACTAGTTGAATCTATCTTTTAATTTTATGTTGATTTTCAAAAAAAAAATCAATCTTGATTTGTGTAGCGAAAAATGTTTGAAGCTACAAAGGCAAAAATTGAACAATTATGGATTATATCGACTTTCTTAAGAGTGAATGTAATTTGTTAGATTATGAGATTAACGTTCGTCATCGTAAAAAGTTGTTGCCATGATATAATGATCTTTTGGACGAATTAAAGGATTCACATTATAGACTTGTCGGATTGAATCATCAGTATCAAGTTTAGAAAAAAAGAGCTAGAGAAGTGTATATCAAAACGATGTTTCTTTTCTGAATAAAGTTAGAAGGTGTTGCAAGAATATCATAGCCAACAGGGAAAATCTTCAAGAAAGTTGTAGCGTCATCAATCAAATTTCTAACAGAAAGTGTGATTTGTCCATTCCATGTGATTTGTTCGTGTGAATAAAGAGTGTAAAAGACACGCACTACAAGAAAAAAACTCTTATGCGATCGCATATCAGCGACCGCGTTCAGTCACCAATCGACATCAGCGATCGAAAAATGGTCGGTACTATAGGTCGCACGTACTATGGTCGCTGAGCGAACGTCAGCAACCATCTTTAGCGATCGCCTTGTCAGCGACCGTATAATAGAGACCGATCGCGTCGCTGAGCTGAGTTACCGTGAGTCAAGTGTCAGAGGTGACGTGGCCAAGTGTTAGCGACCAACAATAGCGACTGACACGGTTGCTGACACCCTCGAGTCATATGCGGTCGCTGAAAACTATTGGCGACCGCATGCGGTCGCTGATGAGTAATTTTTTAAAATATTTTTTTGGTTGTTTTGTTGATTTTCCAATTTTTTTGTATCTGTTTTATATCCCAACACACAATAATATATATAAATAAACGAACATCCATACAAATCCATTGATATTCGTGTGTGTAAATATATATACACACAATCTAATAAAACCAACACAGTAATATAAACATCCACGCATATTGTGCTCATATATATAACTAAACAAGTACCGTCCGAGTAAAATTTATATATAAAAGTCATAACGTACAATATAAACATGAATTTAATTATTCAGTGGGTAAACATTATACTCAAATGTCAATTACCAAGACAAAGAATGAATACAAATGCCTTCACGGATCAATATCGTCTAGATGGGGCTATAACAAAAGAATAAAACATGTATTATTGAATGTAAAGTTAAACATGCAAAGTAGTACATATAAAAAGCTAAAGTACATAAAGTTAAAAATATACAAGATTACCACTCGCTCATTCTAAGCATCTGCTAACTCCTCAGAAGGCAGAGACTGCAGATGCACGCCAAGTGTGAGCAGAAGAGTCTGATCCTGACATATTACTCTCACACAGTCAACAGGAGTGTGCAGCGTCGGATGGTAGGAGGACTAAGTAGACTAACTAGCAGAGCTGCCAGTGCCACTGATACTTAGTCGTCGTCATTGTCCTTGGCCTTTGACATAATTCTTCTTCACATCCGACGCCCTCTCCTACAGTTCTTGATCAATTGGCGGTCGCAAGTGCCTTCTGGATAACGCTCATTCAGTAGGTTCTTATAAGTGTCCTGTCAGCAGGTTAGAAATTAAATAGTTAACAATAAATATAAAATGCTTAAGAATGACGTAAAAATTTATAAACATATCAAAGTATACCGTTATCTTGATAGACTCAGGCAAACCATCACGGATGACCACATATACATCCAACCAATGGATGGTTGACCTTGAGACGATACCTCCTACAAAATTAATATGCTCATATATTAATAAGTAAACATGTGTGATGTACTAAAACTGAAACTGAAACTTTATACTCAATACGTACCCTGGAAGTAATGTGCTGCACCTGTGATATACTATCGCCCGTATAGGTCCCTTTTGCCTTTTTGCTTGTAGGTTGTTGGGTAAAATCTAATTACGCACAACACACAAGTATACATGGTCAACAAGTAATAAAGTGAAAGTAGAGTATCATTCCCACGAGGAATTGTTTAATAAAAATCATCAAATACTAACCCATAACCAACTCAATCTTATTTAAACGAATGAATTTCAATTTATAATTAAACTACTATTAAATTCCACTAGTTAAATTAAGATTACGGAGATTTAAGATCACAACTTCACTTATTTTTTCATTTAAGTTAACACATTTCTCATCAATTATTCTCTATCATGAATTGTTAATCAAGAACACTAAAGCAGATAAAACCATCTATCGATGCATAAAACTCATACTCACTTAAATTCACAGATGATAGAATTAAGCAAGACACCCTAATTAACTAATCCACTATATCTCTATGTGAATTACAATTAAAAAGGATTTAAAGCACAAGTTCTCTATAAGATTACATATGGCGTAAAGACATATCTCTATCCTAGACACAAATTATGTATTCCAACGCCATGCAAAAAACACAATCACATGCTACAATGATCAGATTTAAATCTATACTTCATCTCTCGAGTTCATAAAGATTATCACGGTAATTGATGTCCAATCAATTAAACAATTAAGTTCAAATCACAATAGACAATGCTCACAATAGAATATAATAATTGATAGCGAAGCATATTAAAATAAACTATATAATAAGATCCATTGTAATCTCAAACAAAGAATTAGTTCATGATTATTGAATTAAAACTAAGAATCCACAATTGAATACACATTAAAAGTTAAAGATAAAAGAAGATAAGAAGATAGAATCTGTTGTCTTCAAATTTGATGCTCCCTCCTTGCTCTTCCTTTGAATCTTCAATGGTCTCCAAGTTGCTTCATTCTCCAAAACTCATTAGAACTATGATTTTGATCTAATCTACTCTACTATAATCTAATGGAATCCTCTCTCTAATCTATAATCTCCACTAATCCTTGTGATTCTCCTCTTTTTATAAGTCTCTTTACATGTCTTTAAGTCCTTTTGGAAGTCCTCTTGGAAGTCCTCGAGTCAATCGGATCGAAACAATCCTTCCCGGATTCAACTTTAACCAAAATTCGCATTTTACAGGCTACCCTTTTTGGCGTGAGTCTAAACTTGAAAAGGGCCTACCACGTGAGGCTAGTGGCTTCTTTGGAGCTGAGCTGTACCACCCACCCCATGACCGGTTTTGTGAAGAAATATTTTTTACTCTGACGTCCTTTGGGAAAATGGCCATAACTTCTTCGTCTGAACTTTGATTTTGATGATTCAAGATGTTCTGGAAAGAGGAGACGTAGATCTACAACTTTCATGCTTTGAGTGTTTCGAAATAATGACTGGAGAAATGTTGAAATTGGCTCTGAAGCGGTTGCTATGTAAATGACCACCCGAAACATTGACGTTCGACGTCCGTTGGTACAAATGTCATAACTCTTGCATCCGAACTCCGATTGGAATGATTCAAGTTGTTCCGGAAAGCTAAGAAGAAGTTCTACAATGTAATCCAAGTTCCAAGCCAAGAACATGAAATGAAAATAAAAGCCCAAACGATATCCGGATTGCTTTTCTTTGCGATTTCATACCAACTCTTTGCGATTTCAACTCCCAAGCATATAATCTACAAAATGAACACAAAATGCATGAAAAGTAACTAAGAAACATGAGATGGGTCAAGAGACGGAAGACTGCCTCCACGAACAGAGCCTCAAGTGTACCTATGATAAGTCACGAATGCGCACGGGAGTATGAATCACGAATGCACACGGGAGTATGAATCACAACTTGCCAATCTGCAGGCGGTCTATCCATTTTCCTAACAGGACTAGAAGTGTAGTATACTTGTATTATTTGAGTTGGCAACACAAATGGTTCGTTGGCGTACGCATACCTATGGACGTCGATATCAACGATTCCATGTCGATCGACACGTATCCCCTTTTTTGTATCAAACCAATGACACTTGAACAAGTAAATCTGACCTCCTTAAGTGCCATTGTACAAAAAATCTATGATTTCCTCTAACTTTCCATAAAAGGCACGACCAAGCTCATTGTAACAATCTCCTTGGACACACAATCCAGTGTTCGTTGTTGTTTTACCGCGAGCATATGCCTTTGTGTAAAATTCACAACCATTGATCTTGTAACCATTGTGGCTAACTTGGTCCTTATCTACGCCCATAGCTAGGACTTGTACATTATCTAGAATCGTTCCCTCAGTAAGAGCCTACAAAAACTCTATTACATTAAATGAAGTTATAAATTAATGGAGTATGTGCAACATGTAAATCTTGTTCAGAGAGAAATATGCGCTTTCCTTTTCCATAAGCGCTACCCGATAAACCAAATATAAAAAACTGACCATTTAGTTCAACATTACCCCCATCATCATGTCTTGGGACTCGATTGGCCTTTGTTAAGAATTCGTCAGGAAAATAGTCTAAGATAAACGTAGATATCTCATCGAAACTATATGCATCACATATCGACCCCTTAATATAAGCTTTATTTTTCAACTTCCTCTTAAGGTTTTCCATCACCCTCTCAAAAGGGTACATCCATCTATATTGAACTGAACCCCCAACACGAGCTTCATAGGGAAGATGGATTTACAAATGCTCCATGGAGTCAAAAAAAACCAGGAGCGAATATTTTTTCAAGCTTATACGTGATCTTAATGATGTTCTTCTCAAGTACTGACATGTCCTTCTCATTTAATGTTTTGGAACACAAGTCTCTAAAAAAATAACTAAGATCAGTCAAAGCATCCCATATTGGTTTATTAAGCATATCCCGAAATGCTATAGGCATGAGTCTCTCCATGAACACATGACAGTCATGACTCTTCATCCCTTGCAATTTCCCACCCGTAACACACCTTACAATGTTTGACGCATATCCATCTGGTAGTTTGAGAGACTTAATCTATGTGCACACATCTTCAACCTAATTTTTGGATAACGTGTACCTTGCATGGGGTTTGAACATCTTAATAATTGCAGATTCATAAAGTTCTAATCCAGGACGCTTATAAATATCTTTCATGTCCAACCGTGCTTTATCATTATCTTTCGTCTTTTCCGTAACACTCATCACAATGTTAAACACATTGTCGAACATATTCTTCTCAAAATGTATCACATCTAGATTATGCCGAATCAAATTTATAGACCAATAAGGCAGTTCACAAAAGATGCTTTTGCGAACCCAATTATGAGACTTGCCAAACCCATCGATTGTGTTTGAGGCAACAATCTTTCCGAACGGGATAACTAGTAATCTCATCACACGGTCACCCATCTCTGTCCCCGACAATCGCGGTACAGGCATATCATTGTCTAAGAAATCCTGAAGTGTTCTCTATTTCTTTGAAATGAGTGATCTACCGGTAAGAAACTACGATGACAGTCAAACCAACAAGGCTTTCTACCTTTTGATAGATTGAAAGACTTTGTACGCTCCATACAATATGGACAAGCCAACTTACCGTGTGTACTCCATCCAGCTAACATACCATAAGCAGTGAAGTCACTTATAGTCCACATAATCGCAACCCTAAGGTTGAACTTTTTTTTTGAGAAAACATCCCAAGTCTGTACTCCATCCTCCCACAATACCTTCAACTCGTCTATCAGAGGTCTCAAGTAAACATCGAGGCTCTTTCTAGGACTCTTGGGACTAGGAATTACAAGTGAAAGAAACAAGTATGGTTGTTTCATACACATCCAAGGAGGCAAGTTGTACGAAGTAACAATCACGAGCCAAATAGAGTATGCGAACAGATGAGTGGCCGAAGCAAGTTGAAACTATCAGGACAATCCAAGCCTCACATTCCTAAGTTCTAATGCAAACCCAGGATGTGCCAAGTTAAAATCTTTCCAAGCCTGCCCATCTATGGGATGGTTTAGTTCCCCATCTTTAGCTTGAGATTTCGCATGCCAAGTCATATGTTCAGCTATTCTGGAAGACAAGTACAATATTTGTAGCTGATGTATAATTGGAAAATACCTTAAAATCTTAAAAGGTATATTTGTTTTTTTTTGTTATCACACCCTCTTTATTAGGCCTAAACCGACCATGACTGCAAAATGTGTACCTTATCTCATGTTCATCTTCCTTATAAAATTACATGTAATCGTTCGGACATGCATCGATCTTTTGGTATCCAAGACCCAACTTCTTCATTGTTTTCTTACAATAGTAGTAGTTTCCAGGAAATTTTTCACCCTCAAGTAACATACTCTTAATAGCCTTCAAAAGTGACTCAAAATACTCATGGCTCATGTTGTGATTAGCCTTGATGTTAAGTAATGTTGCCACTATAGACAATATAGTGTGCTTTGTGCAACCATGCCACAACAGCTCATTACTCTCGTCTAACAACTTAAAGAACATTTTGGCATCAGAATTCATAGGTTGCTTTCCACCTTGTTCGCAATCAAAATCCAGCCCTGCAATATCATGAACCATTTCATTCATACGATGGGTACTACTGCCCGGATTGTGTACGTGTGATGTACCACTATCTCTTCTCTAACCATGTGCCCACCAACATTCTTCGTAATTTTGCATGAACCCAGAAACAAGTAAATGATAGTTGACAATGTCTCTATCCATGTAATTTACATTATTACACTTCAAACAAGGGCATCTTATCTTGTTCGGACCATTCACATATTCCGGGTTACTATACACATAAATTTATTAACAATCGAAATATCATTCAAATCTGACGTATTTTTGTTTAAATCCGTGACATGGGCTAAGAAAGCTTGACATCCATTTTTCAATAAACGAATGGCTTTATGGCTTGATATGACATTGATTGACTTTAGTGGTTTGGTTGCTTGAATTCGCATAATAGGTTGGTTAGGAATATGAAAACTAACGACCTTACGAAAATGATCAATTTTAACATATTGAGTAGTTAACCAATAAATCCCTAAAATCACATCAAATGCAAGTATTTTCGAAGAGATGAGATCAACAGGTAATGTGAAAGTGTCGATTTGAATTAAACAAGATTTATAAATGGTGGATGTAATGAAGGTTTCTCCCAACGGAGTTTCAACAAATAAGTCAAAGTATAATTTCTCTAGACTCAAATTTAAACGTTTGAGCACAAGCAGGTAAAATAAAAGAATGGGTAGAACCGGTATCTAATAAGGTATAGACTTCGTAAGAGTTTATGATTAGCTTACCCGTGATAACTTCATTCAGGTTCCTCGCTCTTCGGGAGGTCACGACAAACGCTCTCCCTTGAACTACAAGTTTTGACTTGTCCGCGACAGCCTTTGGTGTCACTGTCCTAGCTGGACTTGACTTCGCTGTATGAAAAAATCGAGCAAAATGACCTTCCCTTCCGCAATTGAAACACACTTTGGGTTGCTGCGTACAGTTTGGACTGATGTGTCCCTCATGTCCGCATTTGTAGCATACGACCAGTGGTCGTTCTCCTTCCTTAAAAACGGTGGTGCTACTGTCTTTCCATCATTGTTAAACCTTCTCTTTTTAAAATTTCCACTTTGACTCATTTCTTCTATTATCTTGGCCATGATTACCACCAAAGTGGTTACAATTTCTGGCATAATGATTTCCTCCACGTTTGTTATCACCGCTTCGATGACTTTTGCCACTAGTATGACCACTATCATTTTTTGGGGTGCTATCCTTTGGTTGGGCTGACTCATTATCGCGATCCAATAACTGAGTTCTATTTACAACATCTGAATATAAACAAAGTTTGTGACAAAAGGATGTATTGACGAATTTAGGGATTCAAACCTCGCAAAAACATTCGCGTCATACGCTCCTCAATATCTACCAAATGGGATGCAAATAGGGATAACTCCACAAACTTTACCTTGTATTACGATACAGTCATATTGTTCTGTTCCAGCTTGATGAATTCCACCTCCTTTATATGACGAATACTTTCTGGAAAGTACTTGTCGTTGAACAATTCTTATAACTTCTCCCAAGACATCTTAAGTGCGGACAAATGAGTACATTTTACAGATTCCCACCAGTAATCTGCCTCTCCTCGCAACATAAAGGTGGCAAAGGGAACCTTTTGCTCTTCAGTGCATCCTAAGACATCAAATATCTTGGTAATCTGCTTAATCCATGTCTCTATCTTAAGTGGCTCTGGCTTTCCCAAAAACTCCGGTGTTCCCAACTCCTTGAATTGCTTAGCAGTGACAAATCGTGAGTTAACATTGTTTCCACCTATATTTTGAACCGGAGTCTCTCTCGTTCGGTGTTGCATGAATTATAGAAAGCTCCTAAATATCCCATCGTTCATCATTTGGTCGGTGTTGTTGTTTATAGGAGGATTATTACCTTCTTGATGCACATTATCCTAGTTATTGGTTGGCGGTGTCTCAATGGTCGCATGTGCTCCATTGCTTATCTCAAAATTTTTAGATGCCATTCTCAAATACTTCCACAAAATAATGGTTAATTAAAGAAATTGACATGCCACATATTATCCCTATATTCTAACCGACCAATTAATTAACAAATAAGCTTATGTAGGACACACTAGCAAAGGTTTTACTCGTCTCTCCCCTCCTAGTTCTAACTTCATATCTCCGCCAGAGATCATATCCCTAAGCTCTGAACCAACTGTGACGCCCCCAGAATAGGTCAATACAACCCATTTTGAGTCGCCAAATACATGGTACAAAATTTAAATACAAACTTCCTTTATACAACTGTCGTGTAAAATACGACGACACAATAGCTGAGTTTCAAAATAATACTATCTTGTAGACAATATCCAAACTCAAATAAAGTACTCATTACAATTATTGTTACACTATTTTAAAAAATAGTGAGGACTTCTATAAAAACCATCTTGATCCATTACTCCACTCCCCGACTAGTCCCAGCTATATTCTCGCCTCCTGAGAAGAAAAATGGAACCAAAAGGAAAAAGGGTGAGCTCAACTAGCCCAGTAAAGAATATTATGACTAAGATAATGTAAAACAATTATCGTTAGTCCTCAACAGGGAAAAATCTTATAGAATACAATAGACAACAAGTTTTAGATCAACAACTACAGCGGAAACATCAATCCATTAGAAGAGTCAAGTAGAGAATGATGTCTACTATCTTCTATAATTTAAAAATCCATCATCAATATTTTTTTTTCTTGTAACAACAATCAATAAATATTTCACATCATCAAATTATACATGCACTACGGGCCAAGGATATTCGTTAGTATCACTAGTGGTCATGATCATGCCAAACAACTGTCTATCTATGCACTATGGGCCAAATAAGACTTTCACCACATCATTTGTCTTTAACATTACAGGTCATGATTATACCGATACAAACTTTCCTGGTCATAATCATACCAATCAACAGTCCATCTGTGCACTACGGGCCAAAGATGACTTTTACCACAACATAAGCATGAGGATGATGACAATGATATAATGAATTAATCAAGGGAATTATTAGAGATTTATAATTCCATTTATCCAGATTTCAAGAATGTCCAAATTATTAACATGATAATTAATTATGGAGTAAAATTCAAAAATGATATTCATGTATCAAAAATAATTTAGACAGAAAAAATCACTTTTATCGTGAATAGTACCTGAATGAATAGTACCAAATGAATAGCACCCCGTCATACAAATTACCCCGAATCCCCGAGTGAATAGTACCCGAGTGAATAGTAACCTGTCATGCAAAGCACCCTAAAAAAATATTAACCTGAGTGAATAGTAACCCGTCATGCAAAGTACCCCGAATCCCCGAGTGAATAGTACCTAAGTGAATAGTAACCCATTAATAGTACCCCGATAAAAATATGGAAATTTAATAAGAAAGTTAAAACCAATATTCCAATGAAACGATACTAGATGAAGCACAAAACAACGGATATTCTACTAATTTCAGGGATTATAGAAGCAATACTTAGCATAGTAAGTTTAGATTTAAGAATATGAAAAAAAATAATATATGAAACTGCAAATGGATTTTCACCTGTCATGCGGTAATTCGCGTAGACAGATTATTCCTACATATTAAAGGATGAATACGAAAAATAATATCCCTTACGAATACGAAAGAAATAATACCTCTTACCTTAGTGGAAGATTAGATACTGCAATAGTGAAGTAGCATAATACTCTTCTTCTTTCTCTTTCCTAGATTCTCTCTCTATAGTTTCTCTTGTGAGTCTTAGTGAATTGGTGAGAATGAAAGAAGAAATAAGCTTCTATTTCTAGGAGAATTGACTAAATAGTAACTGATTCACGGACGGTTTAGATTGATTTACTATTAAAACCACAACAGACGGTCCATATTGATTTACTATTAAAACCACAACTGACGGTCCAAATTGATTTACTATTAAAACCACCACCGACGGTCCAGATTAATTTACTATTAAAACCACCATCGACGGTCCAGATTGATATACTATTAAAACCACCACCGACTGTCCAGATTGATTTACTATTAAAACCACCACCGACGGTCCTTAAAATTAGTACATCTTTTCGTGGAATAATAAGTCTTACTTACAACAAACGCCTCATGACAAACCCCTCTATTTATATCAAAAAAATTGAATAAATATTTATCACAAATCACTTATCTTTAATAAACACATTTTTAATCTTTTAACAATTATTCATCATTAATATTATAACTCGCAATATTGACAACCAGATCATTCCCAGGAAAGAGGGGGCTTTCCGATAAAGATTTCTCGTTATTGGCACACAATTAAATAACCTAACCCCTTTCCTCGACATAACTTTCTAGACATTGTCAATAATGCAAATAATAATATGATTAAATGTGTTGTCTCAATTATTGATTTAATAATATAAAATATTATGCAGAAGATACTGTGATAATAATTGAATCAATAATATGAGATACTATGCAGCAACTATTGTTGAAATAATTGAATAAAACTGGGTGACTTCTTATGTAAGCATCAATAATCAGAGATACTGTGTAATACCGTGTGCTATTGTGCAACAATGCGTATTACTATACTTTTATCACCGGATATTTTAACAGTTTAACGGTAAAAGTTTTCCCGTTATTTTTATAAAAAGGTTATTTATGTCGCTTTCTATATCCGATAATTATTTTGTTGTGGGGTCCACCAATGATTATGTCGTCGTACGGATATTCTCTGACAAACAGAATATTCCTCGACTAAACGAATATTTTATAACAACTTGCTTACTTGCAAAATTTGCACATATCACCCATAACTATAGCATTATATCAATCACACCTTATTATTCAAAATAATATTTAGAGAAAATTAAATCTTTATTCATAAAAAGTTGGGGTCTTACAACCTCCCATTCTAATGAAATTTTGTTCTCGAAATTTATGTACGTACCTGGTATGTTGAAGAGGTGAGGATACCTTATTTTTATTTCAGATTCTAACTCCCAGGTCATTTCCTCAATATCGTGGTTTCTCCACAAATTTTGCCTTGTGGTATAACCTTTGAGCGTAGAATATGTTCCTTTTTTATCCAAGATCTTGACATGTATCTCCTCATACATTAAATCTTCCGCTATCTCATATGGTTCTAATTCAATAATGTGGTTGGGTCTTCCACATATTTACGTAACATAGATATGTGAAAAACGTTATGAACACGAGACATACTTGGCGGTAAAGCGAGTCTATATGCTATAGTTCCTACTCGATCGAGGATTTCAAATGGGCCAATGAATCGAGGGTTGAGCTTTCCTCTCTTTCTAAATCTCGTAACTGTTGAGTTTTGGCACATAGCACAGCGGAAATAAAATTTTAAAGCAATTTCCGAAACCCTAAAACAGGATTCATGCGAAAAATTCAATTAATTCAACGGTTAGAAATTATACCAATTGTTAAAGCTAGAATCGATGCGGTCGAATCTCCAACACAATTCAAACGGACTGCGTCTCTATGGTATCCACACGAACGCTCCACACGAATCGTCCTATGATCTGCAAAAGAAGGAATCGCGGTACTAGCCACCAAGGATGAGAATTTTCGAAACTGTTTTCTCTAGTCTCTCTCTAAGAGCGGCTAGGGTTTTTGTTTTTGATTCAAAAATCTAAAGACGCTGATATATCATATATATAGCAATAAATCAGGATTAATCAAAACCCTAATCTAATTAAAATAAAATCCAAATTTATATATATATATATATTATATCTTAATTAAGTCTTACTTAATTAATATATATACATATAAAAGCATCCTTTTAATTTAAATTAAGATTTAAATACTATCAATCATATTGATATATTTAAATCCTTACAATTTAAATTAATTCCCTTTAATAACGTTCTTTGTGTGTGACCTTATATGTTATTATTACGTTGGCAATAATTTTAAAATCATATTATAAAATTATAAACGATGAGTGGCATCTAATGTACGCATCATCGCTACCCAAGTAATAATAAGATCGATGATTCGATGCAACCTTTTACGTGACCAATGTTTCAATGTAATTTAATCCTTTTAACCTTAATATCCTAGATTAAACTCGAGTCATGGAATGTGTCATACTCTTCATAATTTAATCTGAAGTTTTCTTGATCAATGAGTAGACTATATGAAACAAATCACTATTTGAGCATGGTCATGCATTTCATAGTCCTACTCGATCAAGAGGCCTATGGATATCACCCATAATATATAGGATGGTTAAATTCCATCTAGATCACTCATATTTCTCACACGATTCATGATGAACCCAATAATCACCTTTATAGTCCACCCTATTAAAGGTGACATTTGATGATATCAAAGTATATAAATTCTCGTGTAAGAATATAGCGATTTCGGTGGAGGACCATTACATCATTGTCACTATGAGAATTGCTAATGACACTTCGCATAATGCTCTATATAGAATTCTCATGGTGGGTCCATCCAAAGACATCGTTCTTCTAACATGTACCTATGCATTGACTTAATATGTCATATATTTATGACCCGGTGAGATTTGGTCATCATCGATCCATCTTAGTCTCGATGCATCATTGTTGTCCCATCAACAATGATACTCGACTAGGGACATTTAAGAACAATGATACTAATTGTAATTATATAATCTCATGTTCAAGTCACATACTTGAAACTATATAATTTGTATCACTATTCTAAGGACTTTTATTATGTTAACAATTATATTACGCAGTAAATAAAACCATAATAAAATCATTTATTTATTCAATCAAATATAATATCAAAAAGTTAAGCAATTATATCAAATAATTGGCCTCTAGGGCATAAACTCTAACAGTAACTCCTTTCCATGGAGCAATACGTAACAATCCATGATCTCCAACATTGAATTCCACGTCCTTTCGATGAAGATCATTATAACTCTTTTGTCGATCTTGTGAGGTTTGTATACGTTGCTGGATCATTTGAATCTTTTCTGTAGTCATGCGTATCATTTCTGGTTCCAACAACGTTGCTTCACCCACCTCATCCCAACATACTAGAGAACGACATTTTCGTCCATACAACACCTCGAATGGAGCCATGCCTATACTTGCTTGATAACCGTTGTTATAGGAGAATTCCACCAATGGTAAGTACTTGTCCCAACTTCCTTTGAAGTCTAGGACACAAAGTCTTAATAGATCTTTAAGAGTTTGAATAGTCCTCTCTGACTGCCCGTCCGTCTGAGGATGATATGCAGAACTGAATCGTAAATCAGTGTCCATGGCTTTCTGCAAGCTGACCCAAAATCGTGAAGTGAATCTTGGGTCTCGATCAGAAACTATGGATAATGGCATACCATACAATCTCACAATCTCATCTATGTACATACGAGAAAAACGTTCAAGTGTATATGTTTCTTGTATAGGTAAGAAATGAGCAGACTTGGTTAATCTATCGATAATGACCCAAATTGCATCTATGCCTTGAGAAACCTTGGGAAGACCAGTTATGAAATCCATGTTAATGTGCTTCCACTTCCATTCTGGAATTTCAAGTGGTTGCAATGGGCCTTTTGGCAGTTGATGCTCTGCCTTGACACGTTGACAAGTTAAACACCTTGAGATAAACTCTGTGATCTCTCTCTTCATATTACTCCACCAAAATGTATGTCGAAGATCATGATAAATTTTGGTACTCCCAGGATGGATTATAAACGGTGTGTTGTGTGCCTCCATCATGATTTTATACTTCAAATCAGAGTCGTTAGGAACACAAAGTCTGGAATTGACTCGAAGTATTCATTCTTCGTCGATCCTTTCTTCTAGAATAACACCTTATTGTACTTTCTTCTTTATACGCATCAGCTTCGGGTATGTAGCTTGATCAGTAGTTTTAACTTTATCGATTAAAATTGGTTCTACTCGTATATTTGACATCATCACGCGGGTACTTGGAGTCTTTAACTCTATCTAAATCCTTTGTAAGTCATACAAAATGGGCCTTTGTGTTGAAAATATTGCACTCGTACCCGCATATGATCTTCTACTCAACGCGTCAGCTACCACGTTTGCTTTTCCAGGATGGTATTGAATGGTATGGTCGTAATTTTTCAACAGATCAAGCCAACGTCGTTGCCGCATGTTGAGTTCCTTTTGGGTGAAGAAATATTTTAGGCTTTTATGATCTGTATAGATCTCCACTTTCTCCCCATACAGGTAATGTCTCCAGATCTTTAGTGCGAAAATGACTGCTGCCAACTCTAGATCATGAGTAATATAATTCCTCTCATATTCTTTGAGTTGTCATGAGGCATAGGCTATGACTTTTCCATGTTGTATGAGAACACATCCTAAACCTCTGCCTGATGGTATTGTCAGAATAGGTGCAGAAATGAGTCTCTTATTGAGTTCTTGGAAACTCTTCTCACACTCTTTGCTCCATCTGAACTTTATATCTTTTCGAGTCAGCTGAGTTAATGGAGTAGCAATTCGAGAAAATCCTTCCACGAATCTCCGATAATAACCAGCTAAGCCTAGAAAGCTACATATTTCGGTTACTGACTTAGGTTGCTCCCAACTTTTTATTGCTTCAATCTTCACCGGGTCCACTGATATTCCATGTTTCAATATCACGTGCCCAAGGAATGCTACTTCCTCAAGCCAGAACTCTCATTTCTTTAACTTGGCATATAGCTTGTTTTCACGAAGCTTTTGGAGTATCAGCCTCAAGTGTTGCTCATGATCTTCACAGTTTTTGGAGTAAATGAGGATGTCATCAATAAAGATAACTACAAAATGATCCAAATATTCCCTGAATACTTGGTTCATCATATCCATGAAGGTAGCAGAAGCATTAGTCAATCCAAAAGACATGACTAGGAATTCGTAATGCCCGTAACGAGTTCTAAATGCAGTCTTTGGAATGTTATCGATTTTAATCTTTAACTGATGATATCCGGAATGAAGATCGATTTATAAAAAGAATTTAGCACCTTGCAACTAGTTAAACATGTCATCAATGCGAGGTAACAGGTACCTGTTTTTGATGGTGACATGATTCAACTCTCGATAATCAATGCAAAGTCGCATACTCCCATCTTTCTTCTTTACGAATAGAACAGGAGCACCCCAAGGAGATGTACTAGGACTAATGAAACCGATGTCTAACAGTTCCTACAGTTGGGTTTTTAACTCCTGAAGTTCAATAGGAGCCATTCGATATGGAGTTTTGGAAATGGGTTTTGTACCGGGTTCAAGGTCAATATAAAATTCGATTTCACGCTCTGGGGGTAGGCCAAGAAGTTCTTCAGGAAATACGTTAGGAAATTTTTTAACAATAGAAATATCATTCAAATCTGACGTATTTTTGTTTAAATCCTAGACATAGGCTAAGAAAGCTTGACATCCATTTTTCAACAAACGAATGTCTTTACGGCTTGATATGACAGTGATTGACTTTAGTGGTTTGGTTGTTGAATTCACATAATAGGTTGGTTACGAATATGAAAACTAACGACCTTACGAAAATAATCAATTTTAGCATGATGAGTAATTAACCAATCAATCCCTAAAATCACATCAAATGCAAGTATTTTCAAAGAGACGAGATCAACATGTAATGTGAAAGTGTCGATTTGAATTAAACAAGATTTATAAATGGTGGATGTAACGAAGGTTTCTCCCAACGGAGTTTCAACAGATAAGTCAAAGTCTAATTTCTCTAGAGAAAAATTTAAACGTTGAGCATAAGTAGGTGAAATAAAAGAATGGGTAGAACCTGTATCTAATAAGGTATAGACTTCGCAAGAGTTTATGATTAGCTTACCCGTGATAACTTCATTCGGGTTCCTCACTCTTTTGGAGGTCACGACAAACGCTCTCCCTTGAACTACCAATTTTGACTTGTCCGGGATAGCCTTTGGTGTCACTATCCCAGTTGGACTTGACTTCGTTGTATGACAAAATCGAGCTAAATGACATTCCCTTCCGTAATTAAAACACACTTTGGGTTGCTGCGTACAGTTTGGACTGATGTGTCCCTCATGTTCGCATTTGTAGTGTGACGCACCCAAAATAGGTATACATCACCCATTCTGAGTTGCCAAATACATGGTACAGAAATAACTACAACTTCATTATTACAATTTTCGTGCAATTTACGACAATACATATACTGCTAGTTTAAATACAAATATTGTCTAATATACAGTATTCAAACTCAAAAGGAGTCCTCATTACAATTATTGATACACTATTTTACAAAAATAGTGAGGACTGCTAACAACTTTCTAGAATCATTACTCCATACCCCGACTAGTTCCTGCTATATTCTCACCTCCTGAGAAGAAAAATGGAACAAAAAGGAAAAGAGTGAGCTCAACTAGCCCAGTAAAGAATATTATGACTAAGATAATGAACAACAAATTATCGTTAGCCTTCAACAAATCAGATAAAATATAATGGACAACTAGTTTTTGATCAATATTCGCAGCGAAAATAACAATTCATTAGAAGAGTTAAGTAGAGAATGAAATCTACTATCATCTATGAATTTAAAAGTCCATCATCAATATGTTATCCCTGTAATATCAATCAATATACATCTTGCATCAAATATTCATCTTTGCACTACAGGCCTAAGATATTCATTTGTATCACCAGTTGGTCATGTTCATCTCAACACCTGTTCATCTTTGCACTACGGGCTAAAGATATTCATTAGGTAATCATTCATCTTTGCACTACATGCCAAAGATATACAGTAATATCATCATTTAGGATTGAGGATGATGAAAAATATCTTAAAGAAAACGAATCCAGTGAGATAAAAGATCAAAGATTAGGGATTTGTACTTTAGTTTATCCAAGTTCAAAAATACCTTATAATTATCAATTGTGGAGCAAAATTCAAGAATGAAGATCAAAACATGGATACAATCATAGATAGTAACCATAATAGACAAATTAGACAATGAAAAGAAAATTTTATTTTTTCTGTGAATAGTGCTGTATTCGTGAATAGTGCCGTATACGTGAATAGTAACCCTGACTCAAAAAGGTAGAAATTCTACAATAAAATTCATATTAATATTTCGGCATAATGATATTGAAGAAAATAATATCATTTACGGAGAAAATAACATCCATTACCTCAAAAGAACAGTACTTCTGACTGGAATATCAGATTTAATGCTGAAGGAAACTTGCACTGAATAACAACTTTCAAAGTATCTAAATACTCACAAAATACGCTTGATAATATATATATATATAGAGAAAACTTATTTCTGGTGTGATTTTCAATTCTAACTAAGCACCCTATTTATAGAAAAATGTTAGAACGCCAATGGAGACTAAATTAATAAAATATTAATTTTCAAAATTCTCAAGCACGCCACTTTTGATCAGATTTCAGCACACCATAGCGGGGCCCACCAAAATCAGCCAATTTTACACCATCCAAAAGTGGGGCCCACCCATGTTTTAAATAAAAATATTTATTTTTAAAACTTCAATAATTCATAATAAATAGCCGTTTTATCAGAAAAATACGAATTTTATGTTCATTCCATAGGAAATCGAATTCTCTACCACTTTGTAGATTTAAGTTTTTCCAAATTCCAAACAAAAAATGACCGAAATCCACATACGGATTATTTTTAATACCCCCATTCCGACAAAATACCGATAAAACACCTCAGCATTAATTTCTTCATTTATATCCACACAAAATAAATATTTCCTTATCCATCATTTATATCCACATAAAATAAATATTTTTTTATCAAATAAATCAATAATTAATTATTCACAAATAATATTACAGAATCACAATTATGACAATCAGGTCGTTCCCAGGAAAGAAGAGGCTTTCTTATAAGGATTTCTCCTTATTGGCGTGCAATTAGGTGACCAAACCCCTTATCTAGACAGAACTTCCTTAGACATTGCCAATAATGCTATCTAATAATATTATTCAAATAATATGAATTATTGATCTGATAATGGGAAATATCACATGTTGACAATTATTGAAACAACAATAATATAAAATATCAACGTAGCAATTATTGAATCAATAAAATAAAATATTGAACAATAATTACTGTAACAATTATTGAGTAGTGCCTTCTTACGTAAGAATGAATAATTCAAAAATACTGTACAATACCGTGTGCTACTGTACAACCACGCGTATTATTGTATTTTAACCACTGGGTATTCCAACAGTGTTAACGGTAACAACTACGCCGTTATTTATAAAAAAACTCAAACTTGTCATTTTCTTCATCTGACCGTTTTCCGTTATGGGGCCCACAAATGGCTGTGCCGTCGTATAAATATTCCCTGACATCAAGAATATTCCACGACCAAACGAATATTCCCCGACAACAATGAATATTTTATAACCACTTGCTTATTTTGTAAAATTTGCACATTTAACCCATAATCAAATTATTATATCAAATTATCACCTTATTATTTCAAGATAATGAATAGAGGAAATTCAATTTTATTTATTAAAAAGTTGGGGTCTTACAACCTCCCCTCCTTATGAAATTTCGTCCTCAAAATTGACGAACGTACCTGGTGTTTCAAAAAAGTGAGGATACCTCGCTTTCATTTTTGATTCCAACTCCCAGGTCATTTCTTCAATAGCATGGTTTCTCCACAAAACCTTAACTCAGGTATAACCTCTTGTGCGTAGGACATGCTCTCTTTTCCTATCCAAGATCTTACAATGTATGCCTCCTCCCGCACGTTAAATCTTCTACTATCTCGGCCCGCTTCTAACTCAATAATGTGGTTCTGTCTTTCACATATTTACGAAGCATATATATGTGAAAAAATTATGAACACGAGACATGCTTGGAGGTAATACAGTCTATAGGCCACATTTTCTATTCGGTCAAGAATCTCAAATGGACCAACAAATCTTGGATTGAGCTTTCCTCTCTTCCCAAATCTTGTAATTCCCTTCCATGAAGCAATACGTAACAATACATGATCCCCAATATTAAATTCCACGCCTTTTCGATGAATCCGCATAACTCTTTTGTCGATCCTGTGCCATTTGTATACGTTGTCAAATCATTTGGATCTTTTCTGTAGTTAAGCGTACCAATTCTAGTCCCAACAATGTTTCTTCTCCCACTTCATCCCAGCATACTGGAGAGCGACACTTTCGTCCATAAAATGCTTCAAATGGAGCCACACCTATACTTGCCTGATAACTGTTGTTGTAGGAGAATTCCACCAATGGTAGGTACTTATCCCAACTCCCTTTGAAATCTAGGACACGGAGTCTTAATAGATCTTCAAGAGTTTGAATAGTCCTCTCTGATTTTCCGTCCGTTTGAGGATGGTACGTAATGACCCAATCAATCAGAACTGCGTGCCCATAGCTTTCTTCAAGCTAACCCAAAATAGTGAAGTGAATCTTGGGTCACGATCCGAAACTATGGATACTTGCATGCCATGCAATCTCACAATCTCATTCACGTACATACGAGCAAAACGTTCAAGGGAATAAGTCTCCCGTATAGGCAAGAAATGAGCAGACTTGGTTAATCTATCAACAATAACCCAAATCACATCTATGCCTTGAGAAACCTTGGGAAAACCAATAATGAAATCCATAGTAATGTGTTCCCACTTCCATTTCGGAATCTCAAGTGGTTGTAATGGACCCTTTGGCACTTAATGTTCTGCCTTTACACGTTGACAAGTTAAACACCTCAAGATAAACTCCGCGATCTCTCTCTTCATATTGTTCCACCAAAATGTATGTCGAAGATCATGATACACTTTGGTACTCCCAGGATGGATTGTAAATGGTGTGTTGTGTGCCTCCATCATGATTCTATGCTTCAAGTAAGAATCGTTAGGAACTCAAAGTCTGGAGTTGACTCGAAGTATTCCTTCTTCATTGATTCTTGCTTCTAGAATAACACATTCTTGCACTTTCTTTTTCATACGCATTAGCTCCAGGTCCGTAGCTTGAGCAGCTTTAACTTTATCGATTAAAGTCGGTTCTACTCGTATGTTTGATATCATCACGTGGGTACTTGGAGCTTTTTTCCTGTATCTCCATCCTTTGCAAGTCATACGAAATGGGACTTTGTGTTAACAACATTGCACTCATAACCGTATATGATCTTCTACTCAATGCGTCAGCTACCACATTTGCTTTTCCATGATGATATTAGATGGTATGGTCGTAATCTTTCAACAACTCGAGCCAATGTCGTTGCCGCATATTGAGTTCCTTTTGGGTGAAGAAATATTTGAGGCTTTTATGATTTGTATAGATCTCCACTTTCTCCCCAAACAGGTAGTGTCTCTAGATCTTCAACGTAAAAACGACTGCTGCTAACTCCAGATCATGAGTAGGATAATTCCTCTCATATTCATTGAGCGGTCATAAGGCATAGGCTATGACTTTCCCATGTTGCATGAGAACACATCCTAACCCTTTTCCTGAAGCATTGTTGTAGATAACAAATTCATCCGAACCAAATGGTATTATCAGAACAGGTGCCAAAATGAGTCTCCTCTTGAGCTCTTGGAAACCCTTCTCGCATTCCTCGCTCCATACGAATTTTATATCTTTTCGAGTCAGCCGAGTTAACGGAGTAGCGATTCTAGAAAATCCATCCATGAATCTCCGATAATAACCAGCTAAGCCTAGAAAGCTATGTACTTCAGTCACTGACTTCAGTTGCTCCCAACTTTGTACTACTTCAATCTTCGTCGGGTCAATAGATACTCCATATTTTGACACCACGTGCCCAAGAAAATGCTTTTTTTTAAGCCAGAACTCGTATTTCTTCAGCTTGGCATATAGCTTGTTATCATGAAGCCTTTGAAGTACCAACTTCAAATGGTGCTCATGATCTTCACGGCTTTTGGAATATATGAGGATGTCATCAATAAAGACAAGAACGAACTGATCCAAATATTCCTTGAACACACGGTTCATCATATCCATGAAAGCAGCAGGAGCATTAGTAAATCCAAATGACATGACTAAGAATTCATAATGCCCGTACCGAGTTCTAAAAGCAGTCTTCGGAATATCTTCAATTTTAATCTTCAGCTGATGATATCCAGAACGAAGATCGATCTTTTAAAAGAATTGTGCTCCTTGCAACTGGTCGAACAGGTCATCAATGCGAGGTAGCGGATACCTATTCTTGATGGTGACATGGTTCAACTCGGTAGTCAATACAAAGTCGCATACTCCCATCTTTCTTCTTTACGAATAAAATAGGAGCACCCCAAGGAGATGTACTAGGATGAATGAAATCGATGTCCAACAACTCTTGTAGTTGGACCTTTAACTCCTGAAGTTCAATAGGAGCCATTCGATATGGGGTTTTAGAAATGGGCTTTGTACCAAGTTCAAGGTCAATAAAAAATTCAACTTCACATTCTGGGGGTAGACCCAGAAGTTCTTCAACTTCACATTCACTAACAACAGAAATATTATTCAAATCTGATGTGTTTTTGTTCAAGTCCATGACATGGGCTAAGAAAGCTTGATATGACAATGATTGACTTTAGAGGTTTGGTTGCTTGAATTCGCATAACAGGTTGGTTAGGAATATGAAAACTAACAACCTTACGAAAATAATCAATTTTAGCATGATGAGTTGTTAACCAATCAATCCCTAAAATCACATCAAGTGCAAGTATTTTCAACGAAATAAGATCGGTAGGTAATGTGATGGTTTCAACTTGAATCAAGCAAGATTTATAAACAGTAGATGTAATGAAAGTTTCTCCTAACGGAGTCTCAACAGATAAGTCAAAGTCTAATTTCTCTGGAGTCAAGTTCAAATGTTGAGCACAAGCAGGAGAGATAAAAGAATGGGTAGAACAGGTATCTAATAAGGTATAAACTTCGCAAGAGTTTATGATTTAGCTTACCCGTGATCACCTCGTTCGGATTCCTCGCGTTTTGGGTAGTCACGACAAACGCCCTTCCAGAAACCACTGACATTGACTTGTCTAGGACAACCTTTGGAGTTACCATTCCTATTGGACTTGGTTTCGCTACAAGAAAATGTAAGACCCCAACTTTTATGAATAAATATTAATTTTTCTCGAAATATATTTTTGAATATTATGGTGTGGATTTGATATAATGTTATAGTTGTGGGTATTATTTACAAATTTTGCAAAGTAAACAAATAGTTATATAATATTTGATTGGTTGAGGAATATTCATTTTAACATGGAATATTCGTATGATGGCACAATCATTGGTGGACCCCACAACAAAAGTATTGTCGTAGTTAGAAAAGCAGCATGAAATTAACTTTTTATAAAAATAACGGTGAAAGTTTTACCGTTAAACTGTTGAACTACCGGTGGTAAAAGTAAATGAATATGTCTGGCGTGTTTACATAGTAGCACACTTCAGTATTGATTATTGATGCTTACGTGAGAAGTCACTCGCTTATACTCAATTATTGCTACAAGAATAATTCTTTGCATAATATCTTTCATATTATTGATTCAATAATTGTTACAGTATCATCTGCATAATATTTTATATTATTAAATCAATAATTGAGATGACAAAGTTATTCATATTATTATTTGCAATATTGACAATGTCTAGAAAGTTCTGTCAAGGAGAGGTTTGGTCACCTAATTGCGCCCCAATAAGGAGAAATCCTTATCGGAAAGCCCCCTCTTTCCTGGGAATGACCTGGTTGTTAAATATTGTGACTTATAATATTAATAATGAATAAGTTCGTGTTGATTAAAGATAAAATTGATAGCTCCATTGTGTTGGGATTATTAGTGTTAGTAGAAATTGACATCTATTTCGATAATAATAGATGTTTAGAGGTGGTATTGACCAATCGGGTAATTAATCGGATAAATGAGCAAGTTAATTGCTATTAATTCACATGCTTATAACTATTTATTCATATATGTGTACTAATGGTGCAAGATTGATAATACTTGCATGACTAAATTAAAAATGGAGGTATAGATGCAGGTACTATACTGTAATTAATTTTTTCACATGATTTTACTATTGATTCACATGATTGTACTATTGATTCACAAGATGTACTATTAGGGGAGGTATACTTGTAGGACTAAATTAAAAATGAAGGAAAAGATGAAGGTATTATACAGTAAAATTTTGAGTCCCAAAACGTGCAATTATCGAAACTATATTTTCCTATAAAGAGAAGCTTATTCTTCTTTCATTCTCACCAATTCACTAAGACTCACAAGAGCAATTATAGAAAGAGAAGCTATAGAGAGAGAAGCTTTAGAGAGAAAGTAGAAGAGAAGTCTGCTACCTCGCTATTCCAGTATCCAGTCTTTTTCTGAGGTAAGGGATATTATTTTGTTCAGTATTCATAGGAATAATATTTTCTTCCATACTCTGTAGTATATGAGTAATATTATTTCGTCTCGTATTCCTTATTATACCATCATTCGGTTAAAGTATTGCTTCTATATTCCGTGAAATTAGTAGAATATCCTTGAAATTTACGCTTCATCTAGTATCGCTTCACAAGGATATTTTCTGCACATTCTTGTTAAATTTTAAGTTTTTCATGCCGGAGTACTGTCCATGAGTACTATTCATTTATACGGTACTATTCATAAAAGTACTATTCACGGGTACTATTCATAAAGTACTATTCACGGAGTACTATTCATGGAGTACTATTCCTGAAGTACTATTCACGGGATACTATTCACTCGGGTACTATTCACCCGAAGTACTATTCATAACAAAAAATTGATTTCTTTTCGGTCCAAATCATTTTGATACATTATCATTCTTGAATTTTGCTCCACAAAGCAGTATCATGTTGACAATTTAGACAATATTGAATTCTGGATAAATTAAATTATAAATCTTTAAAAATTTATCCTTGAACTTGTTTTATTGAATTCTTATATCATTATCATCATCCTCATGTTTATATTATGTTGAAAGTCATCCGTGGCCTGTTGTGCATAGATGGATTTGGTATGATTATGACCAGGGATTATTCAGTATAATCTTGACCGTAATGTTACAAATGATGTGGTAAAAGTCCTCATTGGCTCGTAGTGCATTGATGGACAGTTGTTGGCATGATCATGACCATTGATGAATACACGAATATCCTTGACCCGTATTGCATGGATAATTTGTGGTCGTGATACTAAAGAATATCCTTGGCCGTAGTGCAGGGGTGATTCGATGATGTGGATTATTTATTAAGCTGAGTCTCAGCGATAAAAGTGATGAAAAACCTTTTAAATCATAGAAGATAGTAGATTTTATGCTCTACTTGACTCTTCTAATGGATTGCTTGTTACGCTGCAGTTAAACTTGATGTTTGTTATATTTTATCAATTTACACTGTTGAAGGCTAACGATAAATTACTCTTCATTATCTTAGTCATAATATTTCTTATTGGGCTAGTTGAGCTCACCCTTTTGCTTTCATTGTTCTCTTCAGGAAATGAGAACGTAGCTGGGTTTAGTCGGGGAACGGAGTGACGGTCCAGATGATAGCATTAGTAGTCCTCATTATTCTATGAAATAGTGTGATAATAAATGTATTGAGGACTCCATTTGAGTTGAATCATCGCCTAGAAGACAATATTCGTATTAAAACTCTCAGTTTATGTTTTGTCGTATTTTACACGACAGTTGTATTATTAAGTTGTATTTGAATTTTGTACCATGTATTTGGCGACTCAAGATAGGTGATGCATACCTATTTTGGGGGTGTCACAGAAAATCTCTAGCTATTGACCTTCCTTTCCATATTTATAACACACTTTGGATTGTTGTGGGCAGTTTGGGCTGATGTGTCCCTCTTTCCCGCATTTATAACAAATGACCGGTGATCATTCTCCTCCCCTAAAAACAGTTGATGTTTGTGCTAATGTCTTCACGTTATCATTGTTGTACCTTTTCTTTTTGAAATCTCCCCCCGACTCACTTTTTCTACCATCATGGCCACGATTACCACCGGAGTGGTTAGCGCTTTTGTCCGAATGTTTCCCTCTTCGCTGGTTGTCATTGCTCCGATGACTGCTTCCACCGGTATGACCCTGGTTGTGGTCCCTCGGTTGAACATACTCATTATCTCGCTCTAATAATTGATTCTTCTATACAACATCTGAATATAAAAAAAAATTTATGAGAGAAAAGATATTGCCGAATCTCGGGTTTTAGACACCAAATGAGGTGCAAACCTGGATAACTCTGCGAACTTTGCCTCGTACTGGGACACCGTCATGTTGTTTTGTTCCAGTCAAATAAACTCTACCTCCTTCATATGACGAATACTTTCAGGATAGTACTTATCATTAAATAGTTTCTGAAATGTTTCCTAAAACATGTTGAGTGCGGCTGGCTGGGTATGCTTCACAGACTCCCACCAGTAGTATGCCTCACCACGGAACATAAAGGTGGCGAATAGAACCTTCTGTTCCTCTGTGCATACCAAGACATCAAATATCTTGGTAATTTATTTAACCCACGTTTCCGCCTTGATCGGATCTGGCTTTCACACAAATTCTGGTGGTCCCAACTCTTTAAACTGCTTGGCTGTGACAAGCCGCGCATTGCTATCATTTCCACCCGTATTTTGTACACGAGTCTCCCTCATCTAATTTTTGCATGAACTGCAAAAAGCTTCTAAACATCCCATCATTCATCATTTGTTCGGTAGTGTTGTTTACAGGAGGAATATTGCCTTCCTGTTGCACGTTCCCCTGGGTGGTGATTAAAGGTGTCTCCACGGTCTCATTCACTCTATTGTTAATATTTCCAGCTTCTATTCTCAAATACTGCCACAAAACAAGGGTTAATTAACAAATTAACATATCACATATTAATCATATGCTCCGACTGACCAACCAAATAAGCTTAGGTATGACACACTAGCGAATGATTACTCGTCTCTCCCCTCCTAGTTCTATTCCCCGATCTCCGCCTGAGACCATATCCCTAAGCTCTGATACCAACTGTGACGCACCCAAAATAAGTATACATCACCCATTCTGAGTCGCCAAATACACAGTACAGAAACAACTACAACTTCATTATTACAATTATCCTGCAAAATATGACAACACATATATTGTGAGTTTAAATACAAATATTATCTAATAGACAGTATTCAAACTCAAAAGAAGTCCTCATTACAATTATTGATATACTATTTTATAAAAGTAGTGAGGACTGCTAAAATAAATTTCTAGAACCATCACTCCATACCCCGGCTAGTTCCTGCTATATTCTCACCTCCTGAGAAGAAAAATGGAACAAAAAGGAAAAGAGTGAGCTCAACTAGCCCAGTAAAGAATATTATGACTAAGATAATGAACAACAAATTATCGTTAGCCTTCAGCAAATCAGATAAAATATAATGGACAACCAATTTTAGATCAATATTCGCAACGGAAATAACAATTCATTAGAAGAGTTAAGTAGAGAATGAAATCTACTATCATCTATGAATTTAAAAGTTCATCATCAATATTTTATCCCTGTAACATCAATTAATATACATCTTGCATTAAATATTCATCTTTGCACTACGAGCCAAAGATATTCATTTGTATCACCAGTTGGTCATGTTCATCTCAACACTTGTTCATCTTTGCACTACGGGCCAAAGATAATCATTAGGAAATCATTCATCTTTGCACTACATGCCAAAGATATACAGTAATATCATCATTTAGGACTGAGGATGATGAAAAATATCTTAAAGAAAACGAATCCAGTGAGATAAAAGATAAATGATTAGGGATTCGTACTTTAGTTTATCCAAGTTCAAAAATACCTTATAATAATCAATTGTGGAGCAAAATTCAAGAATGAAGATCAAAACATGGATACAATCAAAGATAGTAACCATAATAGACAACTTGGAAAAAGAAAAGAAAATTTCATTTTTTACGTGAATAGTCTTGAAGTATTAAGTGAATAGTCTGCAGATATCGTGAATAAAGTCTTGATATCGTGAATAGTAACCCCAACTTAAAAGGTAGAAATTCCACAATAAAATTCATATCAATATTTCGGCATAATGATATTGAAAAAAATAATATCATTTACGAAGAAAATAACATCCATTACCTCAAAAGAACAGTACTTCTGACTGGAATATCGGATGTAATGCTGAAGGAAACTATCACTAAATAACAACTCTCAAAGTATCTAAATACTCACAAAATACGCTCGATAATATAGAGAGAGAGAAAAAACTTGTTTTTGGTTCTAACTAAGCATCCTATTTATAGGAAAATGTTAGAACGCCAAATGAGACTAAATTAATAAAATATTAATTTTCAAAATTTTCAAGCACGCCACTTTTGATCAGATTTCAGCACACCATAGTGGGTCCCACCAAAATCAACCAATTCAACACCAACCAAAATTGGGGCCCACCCATGTTTTAAATAAAAATATTTATTTTCGAAACTTCAATAATTCATAATAAATAGCCTTTTTAGCAAAAAAAAAATACAAATTTTATATTCATTCCATAAGAAATTGAATTCTCTACAACTTTGTAGATTTAAGTTTTTCCAAACGAAAAATGACCGAAATCCAGATACGAATGAATTTTAATACCTTAATTCCGACAAAATACTGATAAAACACCTCAGCATTAATTCCTTCATTTATATCCACACAAAATAAATATTTCCCTATCCATCATTTATATCCACATAAAATAAATATTTTCTTATCATATAAATCAATAATTAATTATTCAAAAATAATATTACAGAATCACAATTATGACAACCAAAGTCGTTCCTGTGAAATAGGGGCTTTTCAGATAAAGATTTCTCCTTATTATGCCATGAATTAGGTGACCAAACCCTTTTCTGAGATGTAACTTCTTTAGACATTGTCAATAATGATACCTAATAATATTATTCAAATAATATGAATTATTGATCCGATAATGGGAAATCTTTATGCGGCGATAATTATTGAAACAACAATAATATAAAATATCAACGTAGTAATTATTGAATCAATAAAATAAAATATTGAACAATAATATCGTAATAATTCTTGAGTAGTGCTTTTCACGTAAGAATCAATAATTCAAAATATCTTGTATGCAACCTGGTGCTATCTGCTTTAACCACCACGACATTCGTATTTTAACCAATTAGGAGTATTCCAACAGTGTTAACGGTAATAACTACACAGTTATTTATAAAAACTCAAACTTGTCATTTTCTTCATCCGTCCATTTTCTGTTATGGGGCTCACAAATGGCTGCGCCGTCGTATGAATATTCCCCGATAACAAGAATATTCTACAACCAAACGAATATTCCCCGACAATAATGAATATTTTATAACCACTTGCTTATTTTGCAAAATTTGCACATTTCACCCATAACCAAAGTATTATATCAAATTATCACCTCATTATTTCAAGATAATGAATAGAGGAAATTCAATTTTATTTATTAAAAATTTGGGGTCTTACATGTAGCATACGACCGGTGGTCGTTATCCTTCCTTAAAAACGGGTGCTGGTGCTGCTGTCTTTCCATCATTGTTAAACCTTTTCTTTTTGAAATTTCCACTTTGACTCATTTCTTCTATTATCTTGGCCATGATTACCACCAAAGTGGTTACCATTTCTGGCATAATGATTTCCTCCACGTTTGTTATCACCGCTTCGATGACTGTTTGCCACTGGTATGACCACTATCGTTTTGTCGGTTGTTATCCTTTGGTTGAGCTGACTCATTATCGCGCTCCAATAACTGAGCTCTATTTACAACATATGAATATAAACAAAGTTTGTGAGACATGAGGTATTGACGAATTTCGGGCTTCAAACCTCGCAGAAACATTCGCGTCATACGCTCCTCATTATCTACCAAATGGGATGCAAACCGGGATTGTGATGGCCCCAAATCCAGACCACCACTTGATCACTCGAATTTGGTTCATCACGTGCTCATGATAATACAATAATAACTAAGATCACACATTCACAGCTGAAGATCTAATTTAAAATACTATACAATGTTTTATTATAATTATTCCCTCAAGTCTCGCAACCTACAGTACTTAATAGATTACATAATAATATCGAATAAAGACTTATTACATAATCCTACTTAAGCTTAACATAGTCTGAAAATAGTCTTAATACAACATAATAATTTTAATCCATAAAGGAACAAGCTAGTCGATAGCCTTGCCCTTGCCTTTGTCTTTCCTAGAGACACTTCCCTGTTCTGCCTTAACTGAAAGGTTTTAAATAAGCAAGAATGAGCACAAATTGCCTAGCAAGTAATATACAACAAGGGCGATGAGCATTAAATCATAAGTTAGATATATCACGGTATAGTCTTAGAATCTTAGAACAATATCATGAATAATGAGGATCAACAATTCTCAAATCAAATCTTTGGGATATGAAATGATAATTCAATACAGATTGACAGATATATATGAATTCAAGGGCTATCAACGTATCCAACTGGATAAAGCAAATTTATATTGAGCAGTCACTAAAGACTATTGAACATCTACTAGAATTACCAATATTAAACTAATAACCCAAAAGAATCAAGTACTATAGATGATCAATCTACAATACTTCCATGTTATGCATAACACCACAATAATATCCACACATATGTTGGGGTTTCCAACAACATACACTCCCTTTACCATAAGGGTTGTTCAACTTAGTTTTCAAGATTTTTGCTCCAGTCAATTGGTTTAGACAGTTTTAAACATGCATATAGTCTAGCTGAATCAATGGCATAAACCCTTTCACAATATTCAAGAACAATACCAAGTTCAACAATAATAATAGTTTTCACAAGAGTTTAAACATAGTAGCTCAATTGAACGAGTGAGTAAGATAACTTGCATTCAAAGAGATAAGGTTTAGATACTTGCTTACGGTATTCATTGAATAAAGTAATGCAAGGGTTTAGGATACTTGCCTTAAGCGTAGTTTATCCTCGTTAAGAAATCAATACTTTCGAATCCTATTTATAGTGTATTATAAGTATAGGATGCCCATTAGTTAAACATATTCGATAAATAATCTTGATATATAGTCCAAGTGTACACACACGACTCAATCATGAAATCTTATACGTATGTTATTACGTAGCTCAGATCTATCGTTAGACTTCATCATTTTAAAACACCTTGTCAATTCAAGCTAAGATAGATGTTAACATGCAAGGCTACCTTTGTCAGTTTATCATGGATAGAAATAAGCATAATGAAGTTGTACTAGCATGCAACATATTTTAGAAATCACAGAAGTCACTTTCCAAGTCTGCAGAATGGCACGGCCGCGCCTGATTTGTATTAAGGAGACGCGCGGCCGCGCGACTCCCAGTTCAAACCAGGGCAGAACAATCACTTTCTTGGCCTAGCTTTCCCATCCTTACACACATAACTTATATTAACATGTCAAGGGTCCTTTCGTAACCCTCAAGTTAAGTCTAGGTTCCTTCTTTCATAATATGGTTCTGAGTTGAACATCTCAACAAGTTAAGGCCATTCAAGGTTATGAAACCACAAAGTCTAACATGTTTGATTCTTAAACATATAAGGTAGTCATATAACTCATATTAGACATGCTTGTGAGTATTCATATCACATATGTGTAAATAGCATCGTTTTGTTTTGAAAATATGTTTCGTTTATGCTTCACTTGAATTATGATACTTGAGCATGGTATATATATATATATATATATATATTTATAATACATGAGTGAGTCTAAGAGTATCATCAAACATGTTCACAAATATCAGATTCTAACTCTCAAAGTAGTATATTCACGTTCAAAGTTCGTATTTTCATTAGTAAAGCTTACTAATAAGTCCAATATGATCGTGCTTCATTACGAAATCCATACGTAAGTTAGTATATCCGACATGCATTTCAAAACCATACTACCATGCTTGCAAGATCAGAATATCAAAACGAATATAGTAATTCAATGTCCATTTTGAACTTTAAGTTTCCATTAGCATGTTATCAATGTCATTTAGTATGCTAAACTACTCCACTTACTATACATTTTGCTTGCATGCTTACGTACAATGAAGTCATACCATACTAATATGTATTTAAGTTAGGATTTTAAGTTACACATAGTCTATCGAGTTTGCATATTGAAAACTCTAATTTTCTTTTGAAATCAAGCTAGGTGAGTGATTATATGAAAGGCAACATAACTAGTATATCAAGAATTGAAATAAGCTTAACTAAGTTGTATTAGCATGCTCCATAAATCAGATACAACAAAACAGCCAACAAAATATGCAGAGGGGCCAAGCGCGCCATGCCATTTGTATTAGGGATACGCCAAGCATGCTGGTTCCCGCTTCTAGTCCGAGAGACTTCCCAAATTTCGGCAGATAACAAGCCAACTATCAAATTTTCTTCACTAATTCAACTATAACCAAGCCACATTGCATACTAAACATGTTAATAAGCCTATATAACAACTACATAAGTGTTCTACAACCCAATTACAATTCAACTTGGCATAATCAAGAAATTGGTAATTCAAGAATGGAAATTTTGACAGAACTCAAAATGAAGAACAAGAAGAAATCTTATACCTCTATAATTAGCTTGCTAATTCACTCTTCTTCCACTGATGGGCATGTAATTACTTTCTCTATATATGCTCTCAATTTCACACTTAAACAATTCTCAGCAATGAAAAATGGAGAAGGAGAGTTCATATTTATAGAAAGAAAATTACGCAGATATTGCAATCTCCCACTAAATCAAACTCATGGATTGAAGGATTGCATGAAGGTTAAGAGAGAGTTGGTAGATGGTAGTTGAAAATCATCATAATATCCACTCCCCCCAAAATCATCAGCTAGAAAGAGCTTGGAAG
Source organism: Panax ginseng (assembly GCA_020205605.1). Classification (NCBI taxonomy): domain Eukaryota; kingdom Viridiplantae; phylum Streptophyta; class Magnoliopsida; order Apiales; family Araliaceae; genus Panax; species Panax ginseng. Next base: position 67,257,455 of record CM035150.1, read on the forward strand.
AAGAAAAAGAAAATAGGCCTTAGCCTTTATGTGTAACACGTGACTGAGAAGTGAGGAGAAATTGGACACTAAATTTAGGACATGCCAAATAACTCATCATTCTTTCAACACTCATACAAATTCCTACTCTTATGTTATATTTTATATACATATCATCCATACATGAGTTATATCTTAATGTCACAATATAGTTTACATAATTGATATTTCGAGGTAGTAGATGTTATGCAACATTCATATAATCCATGTACATTTTATTTTAATGTATACCTACATACATATTGTCACATATACATTTCATAATGTATTTATAACATATAGTTCCGATATGCTAAATCACATTGCTTTATACAATATAGTTTAATAAGACTTCATATAGGTTGCTAAGTATAGTCACAAAAGTGTCATACTACACTATATAATTTTACATTCTTTAATTATTGCACACTTGCACATAACAGTCAATATTAATATATTAATAACTTACTTATTTGTCAATAATTAATTTATTCACCTTCTTGATTAATTAACACCAATATTAATCCATTCCTCATTGATTAATGTAATTGTGGATCTCTATAACAATTAATTATCTTATTATATTCACAGACACATGGCTAACAATAATAATCACATATCATTAATTAATCACCATCACAATTAATTAATACTATACAATAACAATTATCAATTATGATTAATTAATTGTTCACTTAATAATTTCTTCGTTGATTAATATTATTATTAATAGTTCCCATCACTGTGCCACACAAGGCTTTTTACGAGTTTATCACAAACTCCATATATTCTCAATCATCCAATTATTTAATATAATTGAGTTAACTCATCTCATAATACAAAAATCATTTATTTTTAATTAAATATTTATTTCATGAATATATTCATTTAATAACATGTGGAAATTCTCGGGTATTACAGGGATAACTCCGTAAACGTTTCCTCGTATTGCGATACAGTCATATTGTTCTGTTCCAGTTGATGAATTCCACCTCATTCATGTGATGAATACTTTCTGGAAAGTACTTACCGTTGAAAAATTCTTAGAACTTCTCCCAAGACATCTTAAGTGCGGACAAATGAGTACATTTTATAGATTTCCACCAGTAATCTGCCTCTCCTCGCAACATAAAGATGGCAAAGGGAACCTTTTGCTCTTCAGTGCATCCCAAGACATCAAATATCTTGGTAATCTGCTTAATCCATGTCTCTGTCTTAAGTGGCTCTGGCTTTCCCAAAAACTCAGGTGGTCCCAACTCCTTGAATTGCTTAGCAGTGATAAATCGTGAGTTAACATTGTTTCCACCTATATTTTGAACCGGAGTCTCTCTCATTCATTGTTGCATGAATTATAGAAAGCTCCTAAATATCCCATCGTTCATCATTTGGTCGGTGTTGTTGTTTATAGGAGGATTATTACCTTCTTGATGCACATTATCCTGGTTATTGGTTGGTGGTGTCTCAATGGTCGCATGTGCTCCATTGTTTATCTCAAAATTTTCAGATGTCATTCTCAAATACTGCCACAAAACAAGGGATAATTAAAGAAATTGACATGCCACATATTATCCCTATATTCTGATCGACCAATTAATTAACAAATAAGCTTAGGTAGGACACACTAGCGAAGGTTTTAATCGTCTCTCCCCTCTTAGTTCTAACCTCATATCTCCGCCAGAGATCATATCCCTAAGCTCTGATACCAACTGTGACGCCCCCAGAATAGGTCCATACAACCCATTCTGAGTGGCCAAATCTATGATACAGAATTTAAATACAAACTTTCTTTATACAACTGTCGTGCAAAATACAACAACACAATATCTTAGTTTCAAAACAATATTATCTCGTAGACAATATCCAAACTCAAATAAAGTCATCATTACAATTATTGTTACACTATTTTACAAAATAGTGAGGACTGCTATAAAAATCATCTTGATCCATTACTCCACCCCCCGACTAGTCCCAGCTATATTCTCGCCTCCTGAGAAGAACAATGGAACCAAAAGGAAAAATGTGAGCTAAACTAACCCAGTAAAAAAAATTATGACTAAGATAATGTAAAACAATTATCGTTAGTCCTCAACAGGGAAAAATCTAATAGAATACAATAGACAACAAGTTTTAGATCAACAACTGTAGCGGAAACAATAATCCATTAGAAGAGTCAAGTAGAGAATGATGTCTACTATCTTCTATGATTTAAAAATCCATCATCAATATTTTTTTTCCTGTAACAACAATCAATAAATATTTCACATCATCGAATTATCCATGCACTATGGGCCAAGGATATTCGTTAGTATCACCAATGGTCATGATCATGCCAAAAAACTGTCCATCTATGCACTACGGGCCAAAGAGGACTTTCACCACATCATTTGTCTGTAACATTACATGTCATGATTATACCAATACAAACTTTCCTGGTCATAATCATACCAATCAACAGTCCATTTGTGCAGTACGGGCCAAAGATGTATTTTACCACAACATAAGCATGATGATGATGAAAGTGATATAAGGAATTAATCAAGGGAGATCAAGGATAATTATTAGAGATTTATAATTCAATTTATCCAGAGTTCAAGAATGTCCAAATTGTCAACATGATAATTAATTATGGAGTAAAATTCAAAACTAATATTCATGTATCAAAAATAATTTGGACAGAAAAGAAATCACTTTTGTTGTGAATAGTATCCGAATGAATAGTACCAAATGAATAGTACCCCGACATGCAAAGTACCTTGAATCCCCGAGTGAATAGTACTCGAGTGAATAGTAACCCGTCATGCAAAGTACCCCGAATAAATATTATCCAGAGTGAATAGTAACAAATGATTAGTAACCCGTTATGCAAAGTACCCCAAATCCTCGAGTGAATAATACCCGAGTGAGTAGTACCCGAGTGAATAGTAACCTGTGAATAGTACCCCGAGTGAAAATATGGAAATTTAATAAGAAAGTTCAGACCAATATTCCAATGAAACGATACTAGATAAATCGCAAAATTTAAGAATATTTTACTAATTTCAGGGCTTATAGAAGCAATACTTACCATAGTAAGTTTAGATTTAAGAATATGAAAAGAAATAATATATGAAACTGCAAATGAATTTTCACCTGTCATGCGGTAATTCGCGTAAATAGATTATTCCCACATATTAAAGGATGAATACGAAAAATAATATCCCTTACGAATACGAAAGAAATAATACCTCTTACCTTAGTGGAAGATTAGATACTGCAATAGTGAAGTAGCATAATACTCTTCTTTTTTCTCTTTATATATTCTCTCTCTATAGTTTCTCTTGTGAGTCTTAGTGAATTGGTGAGAATGAAAGAAGAAATAAGCTTCTATTTATAGGAGAATTGACTAAATAGTAACTGATTCACGGACGATCCAGATTGATTTACTATTAAAACTGACGGTCCATATTGATTTACTATTAAAACCACAACCGACGGTCTATATTGATTTACTATTAAAATCATAACCGACGGTTCAGATTGATTTACTATTAAAACCACCATCGACGGTCCAGGTTGATTTACTATTAAAACCACCACCGATGGTCCATATTGATTTACTATTAAAACCACCACCGACGGTTCTTAAAATTAGTACATCTTTGCATGGAATAATAAGTTAAACTTACAACATATGGCTCATAAAAACCCCTTCTATTTATATCAAAAAATTGAATAAATATTTACCACAATCACTTATCTTTAATAAACACATTTTTAATATTCTAACAATTATTCATCATTAATATTATAAATCGCAATATTGTCAACCAGATCATTCCCAGGAAAAAGGGGGTTTCCGATAAGGATTTCTCCTTATTGGCGCACAATTAAATAACCTAAACCCTTTCCTCGACAAAACTTTCTAGACATTGTCAATAATGCAAATAATAATATGAATAAATGTGTTGTCTCAATTATTGATTTAATAATATAAAATATTGTGCAGAAGATACTGTGATAATAATTGAATCAATAATATGAGATACTATGTATGACGCCCCCAAAAGAGGTATACATCACCCATCTTGAGTCGTCAAATACATGGTACAAAATTCAAATACAACTTAATAATACAAATCGCATGACATACTAAGAAAACATAAATCGAGAGTTTTAATACGAATATTGTCTTCTAGGCGAGTATTCAACTCAAATGGAGTCCTCAATACATTTATTATCACACTATTTCATAGAATAGTGAGGACTACTAATGCTATCATCTGGACCGTCACTCCGTTCCCCGACTAGTCCCGCCTACGTTCTCATTTCCTGAAGAGGACAATGAAAGCAAAATGGTTAGCTCAACTAGCCCAGTAAGAAATATTATGACTAAGATAATGCAGAATAATTTATCGTTAGCCTTCAACAGTGTTAAACTGATAAAATATAACAACATCAAGTTTAACTGCAGCGGAACAAACAACCCATTAGAAGAGTCAAGTAGAGAATAAAATCTTCTATCTTCTATGATTTAAAAGGTTTTTCATCACTTTTATCGCTGAGACTCAGCTCAGTAAATAATCAACATCATCCCTGCACTACGGCCAATGATATTCATTAGTATCACGACCACAAATTATCCATGCACTACGGGCCAAGGATATTCGTGTATTCATCAATGGTCATGATCATGCCAACAACTGTCCATCAATGAACTACGGGCCAATGAGGACTTTTACCACATCATTTGTAACATTACGGTCATGATTATACCGAATAATCCCTGGTCATAATCATATCATGTCCATCTATGCACTACAGGCCACATATGACTTTCAACAGAATATAAACATGAGGATGATGACAATGATATAAGAATTCAATAAAACAAGTTCAAGGATAAATTTTTAAAGATTTATAATTTAATTTATCCAGAAATCAATAATGTCTAAATTATCAACATGATACTGCTTTGTGGAGTAAAAATAAAGAATAATATTGTACCAAAAATAATTTAGACCGAAAACGAATCAATTTTTATCATGAATAGTACCTCGGGTGAATAGTACTCGAGTGAATAGTATCCCGTGAATAGTACTTCAGGAATAGTAACCCCGTGAATAGTACTCCGGCATGAAAAAGTTAAAACTTATCAAGAATGCTCAGAATAATATTTCCATGAAAAGAAATTGGATGAAGCGCAAATATCAAGGATATTCTACTAATTTCATGGAGTATAGAAGCTAAAATTTAACAAAAAGAGTATAGAATTCGAAATCTGAAAAGAAATAATATTACTCACATACTACAGAGTATGGAAGAAAATATTATTTAAAGCGAATATTGAACAAAAATAACATCCCTTACCTTGAAAAGAAGAGTATTCCAACTGGTATAGAGAAGATATTCTTGAAGAAAACTTTCACTATTTTCTACGCTCAAAACTTTCTAAAACTCTAAAGAAATACACTCAAGATTATAGAAGAAGAATTCTCTGATTCTGGTGTGATTTTCAATTCTAACTAAGCACCCTATTTATAGGAAAATACTAGAACGCCATAGGAGACTAAATTAATAAAATAATATTAATTTTTTTTTTCTACGCACATGTATTTGAAAAAATTTCAGCCACCACAAGTGGGGCCCACTAAAATCAGCCACCTTTCCCAACAACCAAAAGTGGGGCCCACCCATATTTTTAATAAAAATATTTAATTTTTGAAACTTCAATAATTCATAATAAATAGCCCTATTATTAGAAAAATACGAATTATATATCCATTCCACACGAAATCGAATTCTCTACAACTTTGTAGAAGTAAGTTTTTCCAAATTCCAAACAGAAAATATCCAAAATCCACAAACGGATGATTTTTAATACCTCATAAAATCCATAACAAATCATACATTAATTTTTAACGGTTCAAAATTTGTGGACATATACTCAACTTATATATGTATAATATATCCAAAAATAACAACGATCCAACGGTCGGATTAAAATTATAACTTACACAATAGAGCTTTAAGAACACTGATTTGATTTTTAATACATCCATTCTGATAAAAATACTGATAAAACACCTCAACATTAATCCCTTCAATTATATCCAAATAAAATAAATATTTTCTTATCATAAAAAAATCAATAAATAATTATTCACAAATAATATTACAGAATCACAAGAATGACAACCAGACCATTCCCAAGAAAGAGGGGGCTTTCCGGTAAGGATTTCTCCTTACTGGCGCGCAATTAGGTGAAGAAACCTCTCCTTGACAGAACTTTCTATACATTGCCAATAATGCTATCTAATAATATTATTCAAATAATATAAATTATTGATATGATAATGGAAAATACTGTGCAGTGACCATTATTGAAACAATAATAATATAAAATATTAACGCAACAATTATTGAATCAATAAAATAAAATATTGAACAATAAGTACTGTAATAATTATTGAGTAGTGCCTTCTTACGTAAGAATCCATAATTCAAAAATACTGTGCAATACCGCGCTACCATCGCTTTATAACGTATTATCGTATTTTAACCACTGTGTATTCTAACAGCTTAACGGTAAAACTTTTGCCGTTATTTTATAAAAAGATATTTTGTCGCTTTCAATCCGACAATAATTCCGTTATGGGGTCCACTAATGATTGTGCCGTCGCATTTAATATTCCCCGTTAAAACGAATATTCCCCGACCAATCGAATATTATATAACAACTTGCGTACTTTGCAAAATTTATAAATATTATCCACAACTATAACATTATATCAAATTCACTCCATATTATTCAAAAATGATATTTATAGAAAATTCACCTTTATTCAAAAATGTTGGGGTCTTACACTATGCATCAACTATTGTGTGTAATAATTGAATAACACTGAGTGACTTCTTACGTAAGCATCAATAATCAGAGATACTATGTAATACCGTGTACTACTGTACAACAACGCGTATTACTATACTTTTATCATCAGATATTTTAACAGTTTAACGGTAAAAGTTTTCCCGTTATTTTTATAAAAAGGTTATTTCTGTCGCTTTCTATATCCGACAATTATTTCGTTATGGGGTCCACCAATGATTGTGTCATCGTACGGATATTCCCCGATAAAAAGAATATTCTCTGACCAAACGAATATTTTATAACAACTTGCTTACTTGCAAAATTTGCACATATTGTGATGCCCCCAAAATAGGTATACATCACCTATTCTGAGTCGCCAAATACATGGTACATAATACAAATACAACCTTAAACATATAACATGAGTTGTGAGTTTTAATACAAATATTATCTTCTAGACAGTTTTCAAACTCAAAATACTACAAAACATAAACTGAGAGTTTAATCAAGATCAAGGCCTTTCTGTAGACAATATCCCTCTCAATGGAGTCCTCATGAGACAAAGATACAAACTCAAATTCAAATTCTCATTACATTTATTATCACACTATTTAATAGAATAGTGAGGACTACTAATACTATCATCCGGACCGTCACTCCATTTCCCGACTCGTCCCAACTATATTCTCATTTCCTGAAGAGAACAGTGAGAGAAAGGGTGAGCTCAACTAGCCCAGTAAAAAATATTATGACTAAGATAATACAGAATAATTTATCATTAGCCTTCAATGGTGTTAAACTGATAAAATATAATAAAAATCAAGTTTAACTACAGCGGAACAATCAATCCATTAGAAGAGTCAAGTAGAGAATAAAATCTACTATATTCTATGATTTAAAAGGTTTTTTCGTCACTTTTATCGCTAAGACTCAGCTTAATAAATAATCCACATCATCAAATCATCCCTGCAATACATGCCAAGGATATTCTATAGTATCACGACCACGAATTATTCATGCACTACGGGCCAAAGATAATCGTGTTTTCATCAATCTGGCCCCGATCATGCCATAAAATAATTCATCTTTGCACCTCGGCGAAGAGAATCCATAGCCATAATCATACCAAAACTGTCCCATCAATACACTACGGGGCCAATGAAGATTTTTTTCACATCATTTGTAACATTACTACCATGATTATACCGAAAAATCCCCTCGATCATAATCATACCAAGTCCATCTATGCACTACAGGCCACAGATGACTTTCAACATAATATAAACATGAGGATGATGAAAATGATATAAGAATTCAATAAAACAAGTTCAAGAATTAAATTATCCAGGAACTAATAACGTCCAAATTGTCAACATGATACTTCTTTATAGAGTAACACTCAAGAATGCTCGTAAGAATATTTCCATGAAAAGATATCGATGAAGCGCAAATATCAAGGATATTCCACTAATTTCATGGAGTATGTAAGTCAAAACTTTAACCAACCGAGTATAATAAAGAATGGAATAACAAAAGAAATCACCGTATATGCGATAGATAATCGCACATACAAAGTTATTCTAATGTAATAATAAATAACGGAATCCAGTCATGCGTGAACGCATGTATGTGATATTCCAATGTAATAATAAATAATGGAACCAAAGTCATGCATAAACGCATTGCATGTGATATTCCAACAGTAATAATAAACAACGGAACCAGTCATGCGTAAAACGCACAAAAACAGGATGTTCCAATGTAATAATAAAGAATGAAATAATGTAAGAATTTCACCATGTATGCAAAGATTAGATAGCATAAAAGTTATTCCAACATAATAATAAAGAATGGAATAATGTAAGAATTTCACCAAGTATAGGGTATCCAAGCGTGATACAAAAAGTTATTCCAACAAAATAATAAAGAATGGAATAATGTAAGTTCTCTTCACGAATAAGAAAGAAAGAATACCCCTTACGAGTACAACAAATAATATCCCTTACCGTAAAAGAAGAGTATTCCGACTGGTAGGGCGAGGATATTCTTGAAGAAAACTTATACTAATTTTTATTCTCAAAGCTTTCTTAAACTCTAAAGAAATACGCTCAAGATTATAGAAGAATAGTTCTCTCTCTAGAGTTTCAGTGAATTCGTAAGAAATAATGAAGGAATGAGCTTCTATTTATAGAAGAATGGACTGCATAGTAACTAATTCATGAACGGTCCAGATTGATTTACTTTTAATCGGACGGTCCATATTTAAAGCAAAATCTTTTAAATAAAATATATTATATTCTATTTATAATCTAATAAAAAGAATAATTTTATAAAAGTATTCTGCTTTTTATATAAAAAGATTTTACTATGCAAAATACTATGCAGTACTATGCAGTACTATGACATAATAAAATATTATATATTCTATTTATAGAATAACTTTATAAAAGTATTCTTTTATATAAAAAGATTTAATATGCAAAACACTATGCATAATAGAATATAATATATTCTATTTATAGAATAACTTTATAAAAGTATTCTGCTTTTATAAAAAACTTTTCTGCTTTTATTACATTAATAATACTAATAAAACAAAGTCGAGTGACTTATCACATAAACATCAATAATCAATACCGTAGCTACTATGCAACCACGCCAGACATCGCATTTTTTAGTATCGAGTAGTTCAACAGCTTTTAATTCAGAAAACTTCCGCCGTTATTTTCATAAAAATATTTTTGTCATTTTCTCAATCCGACAATAATTCCGCTGTAGGGTCCACTAATGATTGTAAATTGTCGTACGGATATTCCCCGATAAAAAGAATATTCCCCGACCAATCGAATATTATACAACAACTTGCATACTTTTCAAAATTTATAAATACTACCCACAACTACAACACTATCTCAAATCTACACCATAATATTCAAAAAAATATTTCGAGAAAATTAAATCTTTATTCATTATTAGCTATTCTAGCACAAGAGAACTAGCGTGGCCGACATGACATGACCATTGGGGAGAGGGAAAAGGCATACCCAACTAATAGAAAATAGAGAAATGTAAGAGAGAAAGCACGAGATAGGGTAGGGGGCCCGCCTCCTCCTAAAGCCATGAGAGTTGGTCGGAAAACAAACGCTCTCATAGACTATATTGAGGAGTAAGAAAGGGCTTCCATGACAATGAGGTCCTTCTCGCATGGGCTTGCTTTGATGATGGGTAGGCTTGTTGTGCTTGGGCCCTTCTGGGGTCTCACAATCTCCCCTCCTTATGAAATTTCGCCCTCGAAATTTACGTACGTACCTGGTATGCCGAAGAGGTAAGGATACCTTGACTTTATTTCAGATTCTAATTCTTGAGGTATAACCTTTGAGTATTGAATACGATCCTTCTTATTTAAGATTTTAACATGTATCTCCTCATACGTTAAATCTTCTGCTATATCGTTTAGTTCTAATTTAATAATGTGGTTCGGGTCGTCCACATATTTATGTAACCTCGATACAAAAAAAAAATGTTATGAACACGCAACATACTTGGCGGTAAAACGAGTCTATAGGCCACAGTTTCTACTTCATCGAGGATTTCAAATGGGCCAATTAAATCGAGGGCTGAGATTTCCTCTCTTCGTCGATTCTTGCTTCTAGAATAACGCCCTCTTGAACCTTCTTCTTCACATTCATCACCCGTGTGTAGCTTGAGCGGCTTTAACTTTATCGATTAAAGTTGATTCTACTCGTATATTCAAGTATCTTCACGTGGGTTCAGATATATTCAAGACTTGTAACCGTGATACGATCTTCTACTCAACGCGTTAGCTACAATGTTCATTTTCCATACGATGGTATTGAATGGTACGATCGTAATCTTCAATAGCTTGAGTCAACGTCTTTAACGCATGTTACGTTCATTTTAGTTAAAGAAATATTTGAGGGTTTAAGAAATGGGTTTTGTACTTTGGTTAATACAAAATTCGATTTCACGCACTAGGGGTAGGCTAAGAAGTCTTCAAGAATACGTCAGGAAATTTATTAACAATAGAAATATCATTCAAAGCTGCGACCCTCATCCAAGATTTGGATAGTACGTCACATTGATACCTATCAACTTGTCATCGTCATTCACGATGTCACCTACAGAAAGTCTGGCTTCGGTGAATTCCACACAAGGAAGTCAACAACGAAAGGACCGGGGCTCTTTACTTATGGCTTGATATGACAATGATCGACTTTAGTGGTTTGGTTGCTTGAATTCACATAACAGGTTGATTAGGAATATGAAAGCTAACAACCTTACGAAAAACATGATGAGTAGTTAACCAATCGATTCCTAAAATCGCATCAAAGGCAAGTATTTTCAAAGAGATAAGATTGGCAGGTAACGTGAAAGTGTCAATTTGAATTAAACAAGATTTATAAATAGTGGATGTAACGAAGGATTCTCCCAACTGAGTTTCAACAGATAAATCAAAATCTAACTTCTCTGGAGTTAAATTCAAACATTGAACACAACTAGGTGAAATAAAAGAGTGAGTAGAACCGATATCTAACACGGCATAGACTTTGCAAGAGTTTATGATTAACTTACCCGTGATAATTTTATTCAGGTTCCTCGTCAAAAAAAAAACAAAAACACTCTCTCTTAAACTACCAGCTTTGGCTTGTCTGGGACATCCTTTGGCATCACTATCCCAGCTGGACTTGACTTCACCATAAGATAAAATTGAGCCAGGTGACCTTCTCTTCTATAATTAAAACACGCTTTGGATTGCTGCGTACAGTTTGGATGGATGTGTCCCTCCTGTCTGCATTTGAAACATACGACCGTTGGTCGTTCTTCATCCTTCTCAACCGTGTCTGGGTGTCATTGCCTTTTCCATCATTATTGAACCTTTTCTTCTTGAAATTTCCACTTCTATTATCTTGTCCATGATTACCACCGAAGTGGTTACCGTTCTTGGCATGATAATTTCCCCCACGATGGTTATCATTGTTCCGATGGTCGTTGCCATCGGTATAATTATTATCGTGTTGTTGCTCGTTACCTTTTAGTTGTGTTGACCCATTATCGCGCTCCAATAACTGAGCCCTATTCACAACATCTGAATATAAACAAAGTTTGTGAGAAATGAGGTATTGACGTATATCGGGTTTCAAACCTCTTAGAAACATTCGCGTCATTCGCTCCTCATTATCGACCAAATGGGATGCAAACCGGGATAACTCCGCAAACTTAGCCTCGTAATGCGACACGATCATATTGTTTTTCTCCAGCTTGATGAATTCTACCTCCTTCATGTGACGAATACTTTCAGGAAAATACTTGTCGTTGAACAATTCTTGGAAATTCTCCCAAGACATCTTGAGTTCGCATGTCGGTACGCTTTTACGTATTCCCACCAAGAATCGCCCTCTTCACGCAACATAAATGTGGCAAAGGGAACCTTTTGCTCCTCGGAGCATCCCAAGACATCAAATATCTTGGTGATCTTCTTTAACCACGTCTCTGCCTTAAGTGGTTCTGGCTTTCCCAAAAACTTCGGTGGTCCCAGCTCCTTGAACTGCTTAGCGGTGACCAGCCGTGGGTTGCCATTGTTTCCACCTATATTTTGAATAGGAATCGCTCTCGCCTGATGTTGCATGAATTGCATAAAGCCTCTGAACATCCCATCGTTCACCATTTCATTGGTGTTATTGTTTACCTGAGGATTATTGTCTTCCTATTGCACCTTATCCTGGGTATTGATCGTTGGTGACTCAACGGTCTCATGTGCTTCATTGCTGATCTCAACATTTTCAGATGCCATTTTCAAACACTGTCATAAAACAAGGGTTAATTAACATATCACATATTATCCCTATACTCTGACCGACAATTTAAATACCAAATAAACTTAGGTAGGTCATACTAGTGAAGGAATTCCCCGTCTCTCCCCTCCTAGTTCTATTCTCACATCTTAGCCAGGGATCATATCCCTAAGCTTTGATACCAACTATGACGCCCCCAAAATAGGTATACATCACTTATTCTGAGTCACCAATTACATGGTACATAATACAAATACAACTTTAAACATACAACATGAGCTGTGAGTTTTAATACAAATATTATCTTCTAGACAATATTCAAACTCAAAATACGACAAAACATAAACCGAGAGTTTAATCAAGAATGTTGCCTTCTAGAGAATATCCACTCTCAATGGAGTCCTCATAGACAGTATACAAACTCAAATTCAGTCCTCATTATATTTATTATCACACTATTTAACAGAATAGTGAGGACTACTAATACTATCATCCTGGATCACACTCCGCTTCCGACTGGGCTGGTCCCAGCTATATTCTCATTTCCTGAAGAGAACAATGAGAGAAAGGGTGAGCTCAACTAGCCCAGTAAGAAATATTATGACTACTATAATACAGAATAATTTATCATTAGCCTTCAATGGTGTTAAACTGATAAAATATAATAAACATCAAGTTTAATGCAAGAATGAACAAGCAATCCATTGTAAGAGTCAAGTAGAGAATAAAATCTACTATCTTCTATGATTTAAAAGGTTTTTTCATCACTTTTATCTCTGAGACTCAACTTAATAAATAATCCAAATCATCAAATCACCCCTGCACTACAGGCAAAGGATATTCTTTAGTATCACGACCACGAATTATTCATGCACTACGGGCCAAAGATAATTGTGTTTTCATCAACAGTCCTGATCATTCCATAAAATAATTCATCTTTGCACCCTCGGGTAAGAGAATCCATAGCCATAATCATACCAAAACTCATCCATCAATGCACTACGGGCCAACGAGGATTTTTTTCACATCATTTGTAACATTACTACCATGATTATACCGAAAAATCCCTCGGTCATAATCATACCAAGTCCATCTATGCACTACAGCCACGTATGACTTTTAACATAATATAAACATGAGGATGATGACAATGATATAAGAATTCAATAAAACAAGTTCAAGAATTAAATTATCCAGGAACTAATAACGTCCAAATTGTCAACATGATACTTCTTTATAGAGTAACACTCAAGAATGCTCAGAAGAATATTTCTATGAAAAGATAGTGGATGAAGCGCAAATATCAAGGATATTCCACTAATTTCATGGAGTATAGAAGTCAAAACTTTAACTAACTTAGTATAATAAAGAATGGAATAATAAAAGAAATCACCAGGCATGCGATAGATCAAGACATACAAAGTTATTCCAATGTAATAATAAATAATCTAATCTGTAATGCGTAAACGCACGCATACGATGATATTCCAAATGTAATAATAAATAATGGAACCAGTCACGCGTAAACGCACGCATATGATATTTCAACAAAATAATAAACAATGTAATCCAAAGTTATGCGTAAACGCATGTGAATAAGATGTTCCAACAAAATAATAAAGAATGGAATAACAAAAGAATTTCACCATGTATGCAAATTTCTTGTATAGACAAGTTATTCCAACATAATAATAAAGAATGGAATAAAAGAAGAATTTCACAAAGTATAGGGTATCCTCACAGATACAAAGTTATTCCAATGTAATAATAAAGAATGGAATAACAGAAGTTCTCTTCACGAATAAGAAAGAAAGAATACCCCTTAAGAGTACAACACATAATATCCCTTATCATTAAAGAAGAGTATTCCAACTGGTAGGGCGATGATATTCTTGAAGAAAACTTATACTAATTTATATTCTCAAAGTTTTCTTAAACTCTAAAGAAATACGCTCAAGATTATAGAAGAACAGTTCTCTCTCTAGAGTTTCAGTGAATTCGTAAGAAATAATGAAGAAATGAGCTTCTATTTATAGAAGAATGGACTGCATAGTAACTAATTTATGAACGATCCAGATTGATTTACTTTTAATCGGACGGTTCATATTTAAAGCAAAATCTTTTAAATAAAATATAATATATTCTATTTAAAATCTAATAAAACGAATAACTTTATAAAAGTATTTTGTTTTATATAAAAAGATTTTACTATGCAAAACACTATGCAGGTACTATGCATAATAAAATATAATATATTCTATTTATAGAATAACTTTATAAAAGTATGATATTTTATATAAAAGATTTTACTATGCAAAACACTATGCATAATAGAATATAATATATTCTATTTATAGAATAACTTTATAAAAGTATTCTATTTTATATAAAATATTTTTCTGTTTTATTACATTAATAATACTAATAAAACAAAATTAAGTGACTTATCACGTAAACATCAATAATCAATACCGTGTGCTACTATGCAACCACGCCAGACATCGTATTTTTTTACTACCGAGTAGTTCAACAGCTTTTAACTCAGAAAACTTCCGCCGTTATTTTCATAAAAAATATTTTTGTCGCTTTTCTCAATCCGACAATAATTCCATTGTGGGTCCACTAATGATTGTACTTGTCAGCATTTGGATATTCCCCTAAAAAGAATATTCCTCGACCAATCGAATATTATACAACAACTTGCATACTTTTCAAAATTTATAAATACTATTCATAACTATAACACTATCCCAAATCTACATCATAATATTCAAAAAAATATTTCGAGAAAATTAAATCTTTATTCATAAAATCTGGGGTCTCACACATATCACCCATAACTATAGCATTATATCAAATCACACCTTATTATTCAAAATAATATTTAGAGAAAATTAAATCTTTATTCATAAAAAGTTGGGGTCTTACAGGATACATATAAACTAAAACAAATTTACATAGCATGATATATTGTTGTGGATCTCAAATTAGAAAGAAATATGGTCCTATGTCATCCTACATATTTTAACTGAAACATCTGAACCAGTCTAAAGACAATAGATTCCTAGGGATAGAATATGAATCATTGCATCATGCATGGTCTGCATATGCATTGGGACAAGTCTACATCATTTGTTTTTGCATATAGGTATTATATAAATATACCCCTCTTTTTAGTTATCCGACCAACGAATTATTTTTGCCAGTCTCCCCTATAATATAGACTATCCACATGCATGAGGGAATGCATATATGGTCATTTGTAGGCACCCAAGACACAACCCGAGAGAAATATACAACTTCAAAATATAATAAGACCAAAACAATAATGAATGGATGCAAAAGCAACAAAAAGTTAATCCTACAAAGCACAACATAAAATAAGGTAAGACTATTCAATAATTGTTTGTGCCAACTTAGAATCCGAAAGTAAGCTTTTCTGTATGAGTACCATACCATAAAATTACGATGACTATGGTACGGTGGGATAGTGATTATTAAATAATTTGGTATTGTACTTATTTACAAAAATTTGCACAAATAATTGCACCTCTACTCATCTCAATTTATGAAAATACTATACTACAATGCATTAGAGGGTTCATTCTTTTAAATCGCATTGCACCAATAAATAATTATAAGCATTATACTGTATTATAATGTATTAGTGATATTATATATACTTTCTAAGATGAAGGTTATATTAATACATTGATTCAAAAATGGTACAATTCATGTATCTGGAACATATCAATGCACCATTAATATAATTAGATTGTACTTGTTAATACCCAAGAACAACAACAACGGAACGTTATAGGACCCATATAAAATTTCCAAGTTTGGTCAATTGAAGATTTATTTCGCAAAGCTTTTATACACGAGTTGGGTTGAAATTACTACTCACCATTAAAGTGCACATAAGAAAATTTTACATATGTTCAATTAAAAGGATTATACATTTATACACATTAATTTTTACATTTATACACATTACATTACTAAGAAACCATACTTGATGGGACGACGTGGGGTGGAGCGGCCTGGGTGGGGGCACTCCTTTATTCTCTCTTCTCCCTCTTCTCTTTTCTTTCTTCTTTATCGTTTCTGTCTGACTGTCTGATTCCTAATAGATTTAATAGGATCAGCAACCGCCCGCGGTCGCTAATTTTTAACTACGTGGTAGATTTAGCGATCGATATCCGTTCGCAATTACGATCTGGTCGCAAAAAGGCTTTCCGCCCCACTTTCACGCCAAATTTTTGGTGAAAAATTCTTTCAACGACCAAACATGAACATATCAGCGATCGATTGTAGTCGCAGAAATTAATAGCGACTAAATTAACATGAGGTCGCTAATACCGGTCGTTGTTATAAGCATTAGCGACCGCAAATAGCGGTCACAGATAATCTTGGTCGCTGTAGAGCTTTCTTTTTGTAGTGACGATGGAGAAAGTTGAGGAAGAGATTATAGTTAAAGATGAATCAAGTTTAGTGATTGAGGATGCTCATGATTTGAAATTATTGCGACATAAGGATATAAATATCGTAAAAATTGAGATTGATCATGAGATTGTTCAAAATCTTATGTTCGACAACTTGGAAAATTTTGATTTCATCGTACCCAATCATTTGTTGCAAGTACAGGTTAATACGAAGGTTTTGATTACTTCAAAATTATTTTCAAATTTTTTTTTGAGAAACAGCATTGTGAATACATGGTACAAAGAAGATTGTGAATGTCTAGCGGTTGGGGCTTGATATTACTTCATTTTAAAATTTGAGGTCGAATTTTCTCCAAGAAAAGGGGAATGACACCGGAAGAGTTATCTGTCAAGATTTGATATAATTTATGTTTTGGTATTTATGGACAATTTAAATATTTGATGTGTTTTTATTAATTATTAGTCAGGTAGTTTTAATTATTACTTAGTAATTTTAGGAAAAATTTCAATTCTATTGTAATTAGAAATCTTTTTAGGTAAATTTTGATTCCAAATCAATTTGTTATTTCTGTATAGGATTAAGGTTTCTTTTAAGCAGTATAAATATGGTGCAAGGGTGATATAATTAGGAAAAACTCATTATTATTACTCTGATTTATAAAATATTTAGCTATTTAGTTAATTTATCCCATATTTTATAAATTTCTGTGATTGCAAAGTACGTAAATTCAATTCTTATAATTATTTCTATTTTCTTTACTGTATTCTACTGTGTCACATCATTGCATGATATTACTGCTCGAGTTGTTTATTTATCCTTCTTCCGTAAAACGTATAATTACATAACTAATATATGATAAAATTACGGAAACATGAGTTAATATGATGAAAAAAGAGAGTTATTAACACATGCTTATAACATTTCATACCTCTATTTGAGTATATGGAGCGTGAATTCGTGATTAGACTTTTTTTTCTTGTCTTTTGTATTTTCTCTCTCATTTTACTCTAATTTAAAATTTGTAACACGGAAAGAAATTAAAATTAAAAATAAAATCAAAGTTATTCATTACATGAAAAACTCTTACATTCGTTTTATTTTATTATTATTAATTTTTGAAAGTTAATTTGAGATGTGTTCTAAATCAAATTCAATAAAAATATAAAAAATAAATTTAATAATTAGTAGTATTTTTTAAATGGCTGAATTACATATATATACAACCTAAATTGTAAATAGATACAATTCAATTATATCTGTACCATATGGAGAGAGATTTGATTCATTTTTTATTTATTTCTTCATAGATCATTTTAATCATATTTGAAACTAAAACATAAATTTAGGCATACCACATCATATTTTTAAAATTTGAGTTCCACTCATATGAATCAAGGAAAAAGAAATAAATCTACACAAAAAACAATAACGAGGAGAAGTCTAGAAGAGTAAACTTACATAAGGATTATAATAATATTTAATAGTAATAGTAATTATAGCTAACTAAAATTATATTGCACATATACTAAAACCTATACAATTAAATATAATCTTTAGAAGAAATTTGTTTTCTTCAAAAATATGTCTAAATAATAAAAATTCTATTTATATTCAAAGTTTCAATTCAAGCCATTAACCTTACTGGGAATTGATGAACAATTCAAGCCATTAATGCATACATAACCTTATTTCAATGTAGTGAATTATTAAATCTTAGATAAAATAAATATTAAAATCAATATCAGTGAAGAACATTAGCCTTTAAATAAGTTATATAAAACTAATCAATTAACCAATAAAGTATAACAGAGTTGAGAGAAAAAACATTGTATTTACTATACACATGCAGCTAGCAAATAGATTTAGATAGAAAACTTTTTGATATTTAATGATGTTTTATATATGTAGTGGCCATACCTTTGAGTTATAATCATTTTGTCCAAAATTGAAAGTTTAATACTTATCTTAAGCGATGTCATATTATTTTATTGACCTAATTATTTTAAATCAATTTTCGAAAGTCAACAACATCTTAACGGATAGAGTATTATTTATTTTACTATAGCTGATGAAAATTAAATCTCGAATTTTGCGAAGATTTTAATCTCCAAAATAGCTTTTAGTTTGAAAAACTTGAACTTATATTATTCGGACAAATATAGAATTCAAATTCTATATAAGATTAGAAGACTAAAAATGCTATTTATAATTAAGCCTATAACTTTTAGTAATTAAAAGTATTGTTGGGGGTGATTATTTGGGTCCGAATGATTCGGTGGACCATAGTCCACGTGGAGGAAGTTTCTTCATGTAGGAATTTGTTTGAGTCATCGGAGAACTTTAAGGAATCTAAGATTCTTAACTATATTTAACTTCCAAATCCTAAGGAAAGAGTTAGGATAGAATTCGACTTCCTTTCTTTAAGTAGATTCAATTCTGTCCCATTAAGGAATTTATCCTAAAGAAAAATTCTATTTCCATACGGGGACGGGCATGTAGGAGGAGGTGTGATCACTATAAATACAAAGCTACACCATAATTCTCAACTATCTCAATATTTTCCAGCACTAGGTTTAATACCTCCATTGTTAACCTTATTCAACCTGTACTTATTCTCACACCATAGCTATCCCCCGGCAGCCCAATCCGTTAAGTTTCTCCGTGTGACTTCGTTTCTGTACAAGATTGGACGCGCTATTAGTGATTGAGGCTCGTGGACAAATCTTGGCGTTAACATTGGCACTAGAAGGAGAGTTGTTTAGTGCTAGGTAGTTTTCAATCACTCAGAAGTTTGATTAGAAGTAATGGCGACGATGAGCAAGGCGAAAACAGTCTCTGCCCGAGGCAAATCAACGACCATCCTTTCTTAACCCAAGGGTTCGGTCAAGGACAAATTGAGGCCTTCCAAATACATCTCGGATAGGCTCGGGCTCCATAGTCATTCGATGAGACCAACTAATCCTCAAACAACAGTTGTCATAAGGAAGTTGTTCTCAACTATGTGGAAGACAGTGTGCCATAATAGTCGTGCCGAAGACCAAAACTCTGAGAAGGGAGGTTGGGACGAGAGGGAGTCAATCTTGACCAAGAAGATGCAACAGAATAAAGACGCTATGAAGGCTCTTCGCCTTCAGCAAAAAAAGTTAGATGCTTATAAGATGACATTACTGATGGGTGGAGAGGAGGTTTGCTCCAGTCATCATCGACGTCGGGAGACATCACCAGGGAACCGATCCAGGACACATCGTTCGGAAGACTCTCGACTTAAGAGGAGCAGACAAATGAGCCGCTACCAGGAAAGGAGCAGGCGCAGAAGCTGCTCCCGTGAAGCAAGCAGCGAAGGAAGAGGAAGGTCCGAACGGAGAAGGCTGGTGGACTCTCCAGAGCCTAGAGTTCGAGATAGGCGAGAGTCATCCCTCCAAAGAGATGAGTCCGAGGCGCTTGCCCGGAGGGTGGCAGAATTGGAGAAGAAACTCACTACAGCCAATCAGGAGAAGGAGACTCTGATTGATCCAACTTCACCGTTCTCCCCCGAGATTAATCCGGTTCTGGCTGATCCGAATAAGAAATCCCCACACAGGGAGAGTTATGATGGTATTGGGGTCCCATATGATCACAACCAGGCGTATGACCGACTAATGAAGTACTATGATTATTCAGATGCTATCAAGTGTCAGATGTTCATCACAACCCTAAGGAAAGAAGCCAAACAGTGGATGACGTCGTTGGCTCCGAAATCAATCTCTTCGTAGAAGGAGCTATGTGACAAGTTTCATGGAAGGTTCGAAAAAAATAAGAGAATGGGAAAAAGCTACTGGTTCTTTGGTTCAGATCAGATAGTATTCTAACGAGACTCTCAACCAGCATGTGAAGAGATTCCAAGAGGCAGTCGGACATGTGACATACTTGAATGGTCCCCAGGCCCTTGGATATTTCCAGACGGGATTAGACGTGGTGAGATCTCGGAAGTTGGTTAAATATTTGATGTTTAATATTCCGAAGGACATGGCGAAAGCTTATGACAGAGCCGAAAACTTCATCGCAATCGAGGAGGCCATGAGAAGTCTGAAGTTGAATGCTACAGAAAAGCCAAAAAGATCAGGATATGAATAACCATCCCAGGTTGGATAATAACAATAATAGGTTAGACAACCTATTGAAGAAGAATTTTGGTCGATGTTCGGGAGGAGGCCGATCGCCCTTCTCGAACCACGGGGTCAATAAAGTTTATACCCCCCTTAATACAGATTGGGCAATAATATTTGAGGTGAACGGGAAAAATCTACAAAAAGAATGGATTGAGTCATAGAATGAAAGTTTAGGTCATTAAGTCAACAGTTGACCAAGGAAGTCAAATCGATCAAATATCTAGGAAGTGAACCTCACGCCCTTTGAAAAAAAGTGAGTATTGGGAACAATCTCTCAACTACTAAGATGTTGCACTTATTGATGAGACGTGCATGCAATAACAACATGACATGTGTCCCACTTCACAATATTAGACGGAGCTGAGATAAATCATTTCAAAATCTATCTTTTTTCTTTAAATGATCAATCATCTATCTTCTTACCTTCTTCAGGCGTTACCTACCTAAATCTCTAAACTGTCAAATCCTCTCAATCCTAAAATCTCTCTACAAATCTCATCCTAAGCCAAAAAGCTCTCGTATCTCTCAAAACCGTCTACTCTTCCTCATAACTCTAAAACCCTAAAAACCAAATCATCTCTATACCATATACAATACTTTTGTTATACTACCATCAACAACCAAACTTTTTATCATGAAGGATACTTAAGTCATCTCCGGCATTCAGCTAGGCTTTAACAAGTTTGATTCCTCTATGAGAAACTTCAAGAATATTTTATTGGCTGTGGAAGAAGTAGGATTCTAAACATGCCTAAATACTAACACCAAAGTATACTCAGAGCTGGTCAAGGAATTCTATCGTCATGATGTGGTCAGCAATGGGGCTATTACCACAAAAGTAAAGGGGATAAATCTAAAGATAAGAAAAACTGAGATCAATAAGTTCTTAGGTTTTCCAAATGAATGTCTAACTACTCTTGAAGATGTGGACGTAGAAGAAGGAAGGAGAAAAATGAAGTACGAGAAAAACCCAAATCTGAAGGGTATGAAGAAAAAGGAGTTTCCAGAAGAGTATGAATTTTTGGCAGAGATTGTGGGTAAGTGTATTCTGTGCAAAGATTTAGCATATGACACTATCAGTGACCTTCAGATGCAAGTTATGATTGCTATACTCATGAAACAAAAATTTAATTTTGGGGTTGTACTCATTGAGTGGATTACAAAACTGTTGGAAGAAATCAAGAAGAAAAGAGCCCTAGATAAGCATATAAAAAAAATATTCTATGGCAGATTCTTAAGCATCATCTTGAATAAGAAACTGAAAAATAAAATTGAAGATGAGGAAGGGGACACACTGAATGTTCACAAGGTGATGTCTCCAAAATTATTTAAAAATTGGAAAAAGAATGAAATGGAAAACAAGAGGTTGAGAATGTCTAGCAGTAACAATAGAAGTATTTCTAAATCAAGCAAAGGAAAGAGAAAGACTGAAATGAAAAGTTAATCATCTGAATCCAATAATTTTGCATCTCCAGTATCCACTACGGTTACACACTCAAAGAAAATGGCAAAGATTAATGAAGAAGCACAAACAATAGTTGATGAGCATCAACTTGTTAATCAAAAGATTTCAGAGAAGGAAGAGATCTTAGAGGTGGAAGACGTCTTAGAAACACATGTCTCCAAGCCGGTAAAAAGGAGACAAAGTGCAAGACTGAGATAGATGATGAAATTTATAGGTCACAAAAGTGATGAAGGTGTCCCTCCTATGATATATCATTGATCTTAATGATGAGGAGGATGAATCTACTAGAAAGGGCTGGAAGAAGAAAGGAAAATGAAAGATAATCACTCTAAACACCAGTGATGATGATGATAAAAATGAAGAGGTTGAACATGATTGTAGACGCTCAAAATTTTGCTTTCCCTGGACTAACCCTGTAGGAGGGCAAAAACATCATTTCACTTCGGAGACAACCCCGAGGTAGGGAATGTAATAACCCAATATTTTCAATATAATTAAATAAGAAATTTTGCGTATAATTTTTTTTTTTTAAAATAAAAGTTGGATTATGTGCAAGGTAAAGTGTATGTATATATGTGATAAATAAAAATTTATTTATTACATGAATAATTTCAAATAATTTTTTTAGAATTATTGATCATTATAAATTATATTGTTATAATTAATTTTGTAGTAAAAATATTTTTATTATTTATTTTTCCATGAAAATATGATTATATAATATTTAAATAATATATGAATAATTATTAGAATTATTATGATAATTATTTTATTATATAAATTTATTTCAGATTAATTAAGTTAATTATGTTAACTTAATAATGGTGTATATGAATGTTATGTCGGATATGGATTCAAAACCCTAATTCTGGATTTTGAATAAGGAAAGAGAATATTAATATAATATTAATTATATTTCAGTGCTATAAATATGTATTGTATGTGTAGATTGATAATGGTTGGTTAATTATGGTATATCATGATTAGAACCCTATTATTAATTTGTTAAAATCCTAATTTGAAACTCAAGCCAGAGTTTAAGATCGATAAGAGATTGTGTTACTATGATTAAGGACATGTATTATTAGGATTTAATCTTAATTAGGAAAACCCTAATTAGTAGAAATCCTAATTGTGAGACCCTAGATTTTATGAATAAAGATTTAATTTTCTCAAAATAATTTTTTTTATATTATGGTGTTGATTTGATGTAATGTTATAGTTGTGGGAAATATTTACAAATTTTGCAAAGTAAGCAAGTGGTTGTATAATATTCGATTGGTCGGGGAATATTCTTTTTTGTCGGGAATATCCGTATTTACGACAAGACAATCATTAGTGGACCCCACAATGTAATTATTGCTCGGACAGAGAAAACGACAAAAAATAATTTATGAAAATAACTACGAAAGTTTTACTGTTAATCGTTGAAACACCCTGTTACAAGTACAAGAATACGCGTGGTTGCACAAAGAGTTAATACACTGTATTGATTATTGATGCTTACGTGAGAAGTCACTCGCTTATACTCAATTATTGCTACAATAATTATCGATCATATCTCTCATATTATCGATTCAATTATTATTACAAAGATCATCTCGCATAATATGATATATTGTTCAATCGGGTATTCGGGACACTTTTCGTGTCGGAGTACTATTCATGAGTTACTATTCACGAGTTACTATTCATGCATTACTATTCACAAGTTACTATACATGAGTTACTATTCACGAGTTACTATTCATGAGTTACTATTCATGAGTTACTATTCACGAGTTACTATTCACCCGATTACTATTCACTCTAGTATTGTGCATTCGGGTATTTGGGTACAATATTATTCCATGAGGAGATGTGCTAATTTTTCAGACCGTTGGTTGAAGATATAATAGTAAGTCAATATGGACCGGCCGTGGAGTTATAATAGTAAATCAATATGGATCATTTGGTTTAAAGTTTTAATAGTAAAGCGGTATGGACCGTTGGTTTAAGTTTTAATAGTAAACCAATATGAACTGGCCCATTTAATAGTAAATCAATCTGACCGCTCATGAATTAGTTACTATTCATTCCATTTTCCTATAAATAAAGCTCATTCCTTCATTATTTCTTACGAATTCACCAAACTCTAGAGAGAGAAATTACAAGAGAACCTATAGAAAAGTATTCGCTACTTCCCTACTCTTATATTCGCTTTTACGGTGAAGGGATGTTATTTGTTGTACTCATGAAGAGAACTTCATTATTCCATTATTTATTATTCTCGTTGGAATAACTCAGATACGCTGCTACCCTATACATGGTGACATTCTTCTAATATTCCGCTTTTTATTATTCTGCTTAATATCCTCGCCCAAGGCTTACGCCTGGGACCGGTTCTATTATTTATTATTCGCTTTAATATCCCGCGTACGCGCTTACGCCTTGGGACCGGTTCCATTATTTATTATTCTCGTCGAATATCCTATCTCGCGCATTTACACCGACCGGTTCCATCCTTTATTATTCTCGTTAGAATAACTCGTCTGCAAGTGTATATCGCATTTACGGTGATTTCTTTTGTTATTCCATTCTTTATTATACTCGGTTGGTTAAAACTTTGACTTTTATACCAATGAAATTAGTGGAATATCTTTGATATTTGCGATTCATCCAAAGATCTTTTCATGGAAATATTCTTCCGAGCATTTTGAATTTTACTCTACAAAGCAAAGATCATGTCGACAATTTGAACGTTATCGGCCTCTAGATAAATTAATTCTTGAACTTGTTTTATTGAATTCTTATATTATTGTCATCATCCTTATGTTTATATTATATTGAAAGTCATCTCATGGCTCAGAAGTGCATAGATGGACTTGGTATGATTATGACCGTGGATTATTCGGTATAATCATAACCGTAATGTTACAAATGATGTGGAAAAAGTCCTCATTGGCCCGTAGTGCATTGATGGACAGTTTTTGGTATGATTATGGCTATGGATTCTCTTTGGCCATAGTGCAAAGATGAATTGTTTTATGGCATGATCAGGACCGTTAATGAAAACATGATTATCTTAAGCCATAGTGCATGGATAATTCGTGGTTGTGATACTAAAGAATATCATTGGCCGTAATTCAGGGGTGATTCGATGATGTGGATTATTTATTAAGCTGAGTCCCAGCGATAAAACTGATGAAAAACCTTTTAAATCATAGAAGATAGTAGATTTTATTCCTTACTTGACTCTTCTAATGGATTGCTTGTTCCACGCAGCTTAAACTTGATAGTTATTATATTTTATCGCTTAACACTATCAAGGCTAACGATAAATTATTCTCGCATTATCTTAGTCATAATATTTCTTCTTTGGGCTAGTTGAGCTCACCTTTCTTTCACCGTTTTCTTCGTGAAATGAGAACGTAGTCGGGACTAGTCGGGAAAGAGTGATGGTCCTAGATGGTGCATTAGTAGTCCTCACTAATCTGTGAAATAGTGTGATAATAATTGTAATGAGGACTCCTTTTGAGTTTGTATAATCTCTAGTAAACAATATTGTATTCAAACTCACAGTTTATGTTTTGTCGTATTGTACACGACAGTTGTATTATTAAGTTGTATTTGAATTCTGTACCATGTATCTGGCGACTCAAGATGGGTTATGTATACCTAATTTTGGGGGCGTCACACTAATAGCTAATTAGAAACCCTAATTGCTAACTCTAATTACTTACTATAAACCCTAATTGCTAATTTAGTAAGATTAATGTTAATTAATGAATCTCTAACCTAATTTCCAAGACCTAAGTAATTAGGAAACTAAGTATGATTACGAAACCCTAAATTGTATATTTAGAAACTTTAATTTCCCATTTGTACCCTAATTGCAAAATTCTAAAAAACCAAATTGTAGAACCTTAGGGTTAAACCCTGAGGGTCAAACCCTAAGGGTTTGTCAAGTTACTAGATTACCATTAAAATCACAAGCATAATGACCATTTTGCCCTTCTTGCATTTTTTATTAAGTTGCTTGCGAAAATTGCCAATACTTTAGTTATTTACCAACTCAAGACTTTTTATTTGACTTAAACTCCAGCCATCAGCCTATTTTGATCAGCTACATACATTGCATTCAATTATTTATAAGATCAAAGAGAGAGAAAAGTCATATTCTTGCTCATTTGTTTAACCAATACTCAACCAACTCTCTCTCTCTCTAAACCCACAAATTTGTCAAGGATTTCGGTCCTCTATCAAGTTCTTAGAACACCATAAACAGATCAAGAACCCTAGATCAAGAAATTGTTCATAAGATGTATAAACCCTAGAACCAAATCTGATCTTGATTGAGGAGTACTAGATCTTCTGTTTTTTGTTGTATTATGTTGTTTATAATGTAAATAAATGATCTGGGTTGCTAGATGTTAGATCCATAACATCTATAGGCTCGGATTTGATATTTTTCAAAATCTAGAATTTTTTTTATGTTGTCTGACAACGAATGTCAGGTCTCCTAGATCTCTTTTTGTTTATTGTTTTGGTGTTTTAAAGGTTTAAAGTTGTTGTCTATAATGTTGTTAGTATTCTGCAAGTGGTTTCATGATCATTGGATGTGTATATCAAAAGTTATTCACGGTCAAAGTTTGTTGACCGAACACGAAATTAGTTTTTTGGGAAACCCAGAAAACTGAAGAACGTCATCGTCGCTGACTTTCAACCCATTTTGATCTCGCTTTCGACAAGCTTTTAGGATGTATAATGGTATCTAGATTATAGTATGACATGCAAACTACAAGTACAGAGCACTTTCAAACCTTAGAAAGCATCAGATCGATTGTAGTAATCGGTCAAAAGTCGTGGACCGTTATGTTTTACTTTTTGGGTAACCCCGAAAGTTAAGACAATGGTCTGACAAATTATGTATAAGGAACACAGAACTTGCAACTTGATGATTTGTAAACTTGCTAAGTGCTTGATTCATGTACCCTGTTAGTTACTCTACAAGGCCCGACGTCTAGATTACCCATAACAAGAACAGATTGAATAATATAAGGCCAACAAAAGCGCTGACTACCATGATTTAATTGTGATTCTAGCAAAATTTCGTAAACAAGAAGAACAACTCGACAAAGATGTTCAACCTTAGATCTTGCTCATGTGTTATGTTTTGGTCCAGAAATTATTATGAACTTGTACTATTACATATATACTACAACATTTGATCAATAGCTAGCCCAAAAACATTTTAGACAATGAATTACACATGGTCAAACATAGCCCCTCGATAACTGCTTAAGCATGTTCTTGGTGCTCAAGAACACCTAAGGCGACACTTTCTATCGCCAAAGGCTACATCAACAGATTTAATAATTTTATTTATTTTAATTTCCAAAAATCATTTAAAAATAGAAATTAATTTTTGAAAATTATAAAATTATTTTAAGTTACAAAAATTAACTTTTAATAATTTGACATATTTTTCATAAATATTAGTATTTATTTGAATATTATTGATATTTAATTTATTTAATAAATGTATTAAATAAATAAATTAAAATGATTTTATAATATTAAAAATTATTTTAAAGGATAATAAGGTATTTAATAATATTTTAGGTTATAAAACATAATTTTTAAAATTTTAAGATAAATTTATTTAATTATTTATTATTAATGATATTAGATTTATTTAATAATTATATTAAATAAATTGATTAAAAATGATTTTAATATTATAAAAATCATTTTAAATGAAAATAAAGTGTTTAAAAATATTTGAAGTGATAAAATATAACTTTTAATTTTTAAAGGTAAATATCATTACTAATTTAATATTAATGATATTAAATTTATTTAATAATTATATTAAATAAATAGTTTTAAAATGGTTTTATTGATTTGAATCATTTAAAAGGATATAAATGATTTAAAAATATTTTAAGTAATAATAAATGACTTTTAATATTTAGGTGAATAATACATTAACATTTAAATATTAATAGTAATTATTTAAAATGATTTTAAATATTTTAAAAATTATTTAAGGGTAATATTAATGTTTTAAAAATATTTTGAGTTATTATAAATAACTTTAATATTTTGGTAATGGTTTCATTAATAATTTAATATTAATTAAATATTAATGATAATAGAATTATTTATTATTTAAAGCATTTAATAATGATTCTGGTGTTTGAAAAATCATGATAAATTATAATAAATGTTTAAAAATTATTATAATTCTTTTAAAAATAATATGACTGATATTTAAATTATCTAAACGAATATTGAATTATAGAATAGAGTTTTAGACTCGATAACTACCCGATAAACCCGTCGGTTGTAAGACCCCAACTTTTTAATAAAAAATAAATTTTCTATAAATATCATTTTTGAATATTATGGAGTAAATTTGATATAATGTTATAGTTGTGGGTAATATTTATAAATTTTGCAAAGTATGCAAGTTGTCATATTATATTCGATTGGTCGGGGAATATTCGTTTTAGCAGGAATATTCAGACATTTACCAAGACAATCATTGGTGGACCCTTATTAACGGAATTATTGTCGGATTGAGAAAACGACAAAAATCTTTTTATGAAAATAACAAATGGAAGTTTTACTGTTAATCGCTTAAACACCCTTGTTAAAAGTACAAGAATACGCGTGGTTGCATAGTAGCACACCAGATTAATTATTAATGCTTACGTGAGAAGTCACCAATTTTGTTCAATTATTGCTATAGTATTTGTTGTAGATTTTGGCGTATTTTCGCACTCTCCACCTACTCATTTTTCAAAATAGTGTTATGAGGGATGATAATATTATATATATATATATATATATATATATATATATATATATATATATATATATATAGTGGTTGTCACCGTGGGGGGGTTGATTTTGGTGTCACAGGTTATACTTTATATATATATATTTATTATATAAATCAAGTGGGAGATAGCTAGGTTCAGGCAGCATTACGGGATTGAGTCCCGTGAATTTTTTTTTAAAAAAACCACATGTTATTTATATATATAATATATATTATATTTAAAAGTTTTGTTTTATTAGAATATTTTATAGACCGTTAAATTAAAGTAAATCAATCTGGACCGTTCATGAGTTAGTTACTATACGCAGTCCATTTTCTATAAATGAAGCTCATTCCTTCATTATTTTCTTACTTAATTCACCTTGAAACTCTAGAGAGATAACTATAGAGAGAAGAAGAAAGTATTCTCGCTACTTCACTACTTATATATCCAAAGATTTTCTTCTTAAGGTAGGGAATATTATTTGTTGTACTCGTAAGGGTGTTATTCTTTCTTATTCATGAAGAGAACTGTTGTTATTCCATTTCTTATTATTCTCATTGGAATAACTTGTATACGCTGGTCTACCCTATACTTAGTGACATTCTTCTATGATTCCGCCTTTATTATTCTCATTTGGAATATCCTCGCTCATGAGTTTTACGCCGGACCGATTCCGCTTTTTTATTATTCTCGCTGAATATCCACGTTCCATGCTTTTACACCGGACTCGATTACTCTCTTTATTATTCTCGCTGGAATATCCTGTGCTCGCGCGCTTTTACGCAGGACTCGATTCCGCCTTTATTATTATTATTCTTAGAATATCCTCGTCTGCATGCGCTTTACGCCTAACTGATTCATTCCTTATTAGTATTCTCGCTGGAATAACTCGTTTCTATGTATGTGAAGTACCGCATGCATGCCGATTTCTTTTGTTATTCCATTCTTTATTATACTCAATGGTTAAAGTTTTGACTACTATACTCCATGAAATTAGTGGAATATCCTTGATATTTGCGCTTCATCCAAAGATTTTTCAAGGAAATATTCTTTTGAGCATTCTTGAATTTTACTCTACAAAGCAAAGATCATGTCGACAATTTGGACAAGATTAGTTCTGGATAAATTAATTCTTGAACTTTTTATTGAATTCTTATATCATTGTCATCATCCTCATATTTATATATATATATTTTTAAAGTCATCTCGTGGCTTCAGAAGTGTATGATGGACTTGGTATGATTATGACCAGGATTATTCGGCAGTAATCATGACCGTAATGTTACAAATGATTATAACCACGGATTATTCTTTCCAAAGATTGATCTTCATTCCGGATATCACCAATTGAAGATTAGAACCGATGACATTCCAAAGACGACTTTCAAAACTCGGTACGGGCATTATGAATTCCTAGTCATGTCCTTTGGATTGACTAATGCTATTACTGCCTTCATGGATATGATGAACCGAGTATTCAAGGAATATTTGGATCACTTTGTGGTCGTTTTTATTGATGACATCCTTATTTATTCCAAAAGTCGTGAAGATCATGAGCAACACTTGAGGCTGATACTCCAAAAGCTTCGTGAATACAAACTTTATGCCAAGTTGAAGAAATGCGAGTTCTGGCTCGAGGAAGTAGCATTCCTTGGGCACGTGGTATCAAGTCATGGAATATCTGTTGACCCAAAGAAAGATTGAAGCTATTCAAAGTCGGGAGCAACTTAAATCGCTGACCGAAGCACGTAGCTTTCTGCTTTAATTGTTATTATCTCGAGATTCGTGGAAGGATTTTCTAATCGCTACTCCATTAACTCACCGGTGACTCGGAAAGATACAAAATTCTTGCCAGAGCGTGGAATGTGAGAAGTGTTTTCAAGAACTCAAGAGGAGACTCATTTCAAAGACTGCTCGATAATACCATCCGCCTTGAGGGATTTGTCATCTACAAAGATGCTTCTAGCAAAGGGTTGGGATGTGTTCTCATGCAACATGGGAAAGTCATAGCTTATGCCTTGCGACAACTCAAAGAATATGAGAGGAATTATCCTACTCATGATCTAGAGTTGGCAGATGTTGTCTTTGCACTTAAAATTTGGAGGCATTACTTGTATGAGGAGAAAGTGGAGATCTTTACGGATCATAAAAGCCTCAAATATTTCTTCACTCAAAAGGAACTCAACATGCGACAACGATGTTAGCTTGAACTGTTGAAAGATTATGATCATACCATCCAATACCATCCTGGAAAAGCGAACGTGGTAATGTATTTATTGAGTAGAAGATCATATGCAAGTGCGAATGCGATATTGTCAACGCAAAGGCCCATTTTGTGTGACTTACAAAGGATGGAGATAGAGTTAAAGACTCCAGGGACCCTTGTGATGATGGCGAATATACGAGTAGAACCGACTTTAATTGATAAAGTTAAAGCTACTCAAGCTACAGACCTGGAGCTGATGCGTATGAGGAAGAAAGTGCAAGAAGGTGCTATGCCGGAAGCAAGAATCGATCAAGAAGGAATACTTCGAGTCAACTCCAAACTTTGTGTTCCTAACGACCCTGATTTAAAGTATAAAATCATGATGGAGGCGTATAACACACCGTTTACAATCTATCCCGGGAGTACCAAAATGTATCATGATATTCGTCATACATTTTGGTGGAGCAATATGAAGAGAGAGATAGCGCTGTTTATCTTAAGGTGTCTAACGTGTCAACGAGTCAAGGCGGAGCATCAAGTACCAAAAGGTCCATTGCAACCACTTGAAATTCCACAATGGAAGTGGGAGCACATTACCATGGATTTCATTACCGGTCTTCCCAAAGTTTCTCAAGGCATAGATGCGATTTGGGTAATTGTTGATAGATTGACCAAGTCTGCTCATTTTTTACCGATACGAGAAACTTATTCGCTTGAACGTCTTGTTCGTATTTACATAAAGGAGGTTGTAAGATTGCATGGTATGCCAGTATCCATAGTTTCTGATCGAAACCCAAGATTCACTTCAAGATTTTGGGTAAGTTTGCAAAAAGCTATGGGCACGGATTTACAATTTAGTTTCAAGATATCATCCTCGCATTTGGACGGCAAATGGAGAGGACGATTCAAACTCTTGAAGATCTATTAAGACTCTGTGTCCTTGACTTCAAGGGAAGTTAGGACAAGTTCTTACCATTGGTGGATTTTCCTACAACAACAGTTATCAAGCAAGTATTGGCATGGCTCCATTCGTGGGGTTGTATGGAAGAAAGTGTTGTTCTCCAGTATGCTGGGATGAGGTGGGTGATGCAACGTTGTTGGGACCGGAGTTGGTACGTATGACTACGGAAAAGATTCAAACAATCCGACAATGTATAAAACCTCACAAGATCGACAAAAGAGTTATGCTGATCTTCATCGAAAGGACATGGAATTTGATATATGAGATCATGTGTTATTACGAGTTGCTCTGTGGAAAGGAGTTACGAGATTTGAAAAGAGAGGAAAGCTCAATCCTCGATTCATCGACCCATTTTTAATCCTCGATCGAATAGGAACTGTTGCCTATAGAATCGCTTTACCGCCAAGTATGTCTCGTGTTCATAATATTTTTCACATATCCATGTTACGTAAATATGTGGAAGACCCAAACCACATTATTGAGTTAGAACCAGACGAAATAGCGGAAGATTTAACGTATGAAGAGGTTCGTGTTCAAATCTTGGATAAGAAGGAACATATTCTACGTTCCAAGGTTATACCTCAAGTCAAAGTTTTGTGGAGAAACCACGATGTTGAGGAAATGACCTGGGAGTTAGAATCTGAAATGAAGTTAAGGTATCCTTACCTCTTCGATATACCAGGTACGTACCCTAATTTCGAGGGAAAAATTTCATAAGAAGGGGAGGTTGTAAGACCCCAACTTTTTAATAAAAAATGA
This sequence comes from Panax ginseng, assembly GCA_020205605.1. Classification (NCBI taxonomy): domain Eukaryota; kingdom Viridiplantae; phylum Streptophyta; class Magnoliopsida; order Apiales; family Araliaceae; genus Panax; species Panax ginseng. The sequence goes on from CM035150.1 coordinate 67,290,930, forward strand.
ATTTTCTATAAATATCATTTTTGAATATTATGGAGTAAATTTGATATAATGTTATAGTTGTGGGTAATATTTATAAATTTTACAAAGTATGCAAGTTGTCATATTATATTTGATTGGTCGGGGAATATTCGTTTTAGCAGGGAATATTTGTACGACGGCATAACGAAATTATTGTCGGATTGAGAAAATGACAAAAATCTTTTTATGAAAATAACGGCTGAAGTTTTACCGTTAACCTGCTTTTAAACACCCTTATTAAAATGCACAAGAATACACGTGGTTGCATAGTAGCACACGGTATTGATTATTAATGCTTACGTGAGAAGTCACTCAGTTTTGTTCAATTATTGCTATAGTATTTGTTGTAGATTTTGGCGTATTATTGGACCTCCACCTACTCATTTTTCAAAATAGTGTTATAAGGGTGATAATATTATATATATATAAATATATATATATATATGTATATATATATATATATATATATATATATATATATATAGTGTCACGGTGGGGGGGTTGATTTTGGTGTCACAAAAGTTATACTTTATATATATATTTATTATATAAATCAAGTGGGAGATAGCTAGGTTCAACCAAAGATCACAGATCGAGTCCCGTGATTTTTTTTTTTAAAAAACCACATGTTATTTATATATATAATATATATTATATTTAAAAGTTTTGTTTTATTAGAATATTTTACTTTTAATCACGATTAAAGTAAATCAATCTGACCGCTTCATGAGTTAGTTACTATGCAGGTCTATTTTTCTATAAATAAAGCTCATTCCTTCATTATTTTCTTACTTAATTCACCAAACTCTAGAGAGATAAACTATAAAGAGAAAGAAGAAAGTATTCTACTACTTCACTACTTATATATCCAGTACTCTTCTTGTTAAGGTAGAGAATATTATTTGTTGTACTTGTAAGGGGTGTTATTTTTTCTTATTCATGAAGAGAACTGTTGTTATTCCATTTCTTATTATTCTGTTAGAATAACTTGTATACGCGGTCTACCATATTCTTGGTGACATTCTTCTATCATTCCGTCTTTATTATTCTGTTGGAATATCCTGTCTGTGCGTTTTACGCCGAACCTGATTCCGTCTTTATTATTCCGTTGGAATATCCTATCTGTGAGTTTTACGCCGGACCTGATTCCGTCTTTATTATTCTGTTGGAATATCCTGTTCATGCGTTTTTACGCCTTGACCGATTCCGCCTTTTATTATTATTCTCATTGAATATCCTCGTCTATCGCTTTTACGCTTAACCCGATTCCGCCCTTATTAGTATTCGTTGAAATAACCTATCTATGCAAAAGTACCGCATGCATGGTGATTTCTTTTGTTATTCCATTCTTTATTATACTCAAATTGGTTAAAGTTTTGACTACTATACTCCATGAAATTAGTGGAATATCCTTGATATTTGCGCTTCATCCAAAGATCTTTCATGGAAATATTCTTTTGAGCATTCTTGAATTTTACTCTATAAAGCAAGATCATGTTGACAATTTGGACATTATTAGTTCTGGATAAATTAATTCTTGAACTTGTTTTATTGAATTCTTATATCATTGTCATCATCCTCATATTTATATTTTTTTTAAGTCATCGTGGGCTCAGAAGTATGCATAGATGGACTTGGTATGATTATGACCGTGGATTATTCGGTAATCATGACCGTAATGTTACAAATGATGTGGTAAAAGTCCCTCATTGGCACAGAGTGCATTGATGGACAATTGTTGGCATGATCATGACCATTAATGAATACACAAATATTCTTGGCCGTAGTAGTGCATGGATAATTGTGGTCGTGATACTAAAAGAATATCCTTGGTAGTAGTGCGGGGTGATTCGATTATGTGGATTATTTATTAAGTTGTGTCCCAAATGATAAAAGTGATGAAAAACCTTTAAATCATAAAAGATAGTAGATTTTATTCTCTACTTGACTCTTTAATGGATTGCTTGTTCTCTGCTAGCTTAAACTTGATGTTTGTTATATTGTATCGCTTTAACATCATGTTTAAGGCTAATGATAATTTATTCGCATTATCTTAGTCATAATATTTCTTACTGGGCTAGTTGAGCTCACCCTTTCTTTCACTGTTCTCTTCAGGAAATGAGAATATAGCTGGAACGAGTCGGGGAACGGAGTAATGGTCTTAGATGTTGCATTAGTAGTCCTCACTATTCTGTGAAATAGTGTGATAATAATTGTAATGAGGACTCCTTTTGAGTTTGTATATTCTCTAGTAGACAATATTTGTATTCAAACTTATAGTTTATGTTTTGTCGTATTGTACATGACAGTTGTATTATTAAGTTGTATTTGAATTCTGTACCATGTATCTGACGACCAAGATGGGTGATGTATACCTAATTATGGGGGCATCACATTGGTACACCGAAATATTTTAGAAATTGATCTGGACTTAGATAGTTTGACTGTATTAGTGTTTGTTTGTGATCCAATGACTACGAAATATATGTGACAATGTGATTAGGTTATGTGCTGACTGCAAATAGCAGTACTATGTGTTATGATATGTGATTCTAATCGATAGAATGATTTTATTAATGATAGGTCTCGATATAAAAGATAAAACTAAGTTGCGTAACTGTAAGTAGCAGACCAGACACGTATCTAACCCTTTGCATTTACTTTATGCAATGGACATGTGTAAGCCAGTTTCAGAACTATATTGTTATTATTATTGTTCATGTAGCTATAATTTTGTAGACATGCCAGTTCTTGAATTTTATTCGATCTTTGGTTATCAATACAGTATTATTGTATAATTCAGATATTTATTATGTTCGTTAATTTCTAAATATTGTTATACAAGTGTCCTCACTTGGATAATTGTTATACCTATTGATACATACTTATTAAATTCCGGTATGTATACATTGATTAAAAGATGTCTAAGCTATTTGACTCAGCTAGACATAGATTTAAAGATAGCGTTGAGATATGTCTTAGCTAATTATTCTGGATAGACGAATATTTGTTAGAACTTGATAGGTTCGAGAATAGAACTCAATTATTATTGACATGTCGATGCCAATTGTTTTGGCTAGATCGAAAAAGCGATTAGATATTGAAATCATAGTATTTCATTGTTGTGATTCAAATTCTGTTTATAAGACTGAGAAGTACAAACCTTTTATATAAAGGGAACCTATTGGTCGTATATTCGGTCATTGCGCACGTTTAAGTATTATGCATAATATAGGGTATAATGAAGCTGATCACTTATTATACTTGTAGAGGGGTATGACTTAATCTTTATGGTTATCTGATACACCTGGGCATATTGAAGCAAATCTTTGATAGTTACTCGAGAATTAAGTTCAGGATCGTTATGGATCACTCAGAATAAACTCTGAAAAATATTCCACTTTGTTATTGCGTATAATTAATTCTTGTTATTCAATTGAATATCGAAAAATCGAAAACAAAGTTCATAGTCTATTGACTGCTCTCCATTTATAGTCAGTACGTAGTTTCAGAAATTTGATATTGAATTGATATGTTGTTATTATTGGTTCAGCTTACTTCACAGCCGTTGATTCGTTGTAGGAGTGTCATTCATAGAAAACATTTACTTCTTTCAGCTAACGTTTATTATCTGCTATTACTTGTTGGGCACCCAAATGCTCATTCTTGCTTAAAATGTAAATGTTTTCAGCTAAGTGTGATCAACCTGAAGGTTCAGACAAGGAAAAAGGAAAGGGAAAGCTAGCAGAATAAACTTTATGGTATCTTATGTAATAGTTAGACTATATTAAGACAATGATATTTATTATTTATCATGTAAGGAAATGTATTAAAGGTCGCGTACCTGGGACTAAACAACTCTGATATATGTAAATTAAGTTTGATATTTATATTATCATTTTCATTCCGCTCAAAGTAATGGTCTCGTGAAGCACCGAGTTCGGGTTCCAAGCACCTTAATTTGGGGGCGTCACAAGTTGGTATCAGAGCTTTAGGGTTAGAAACCTTAGGTGGGGATAGACCTTAGGCTATAACCTTAGGACAGTGGGAAATGATCAGAATAAAAATAACTCATATAGAGTTTAAAAGGAGATGAATTGAATAAATTCATCGTAAAATAAAATAAAAGATAACTTATATAAAACTATTATTTGCTGTGTGTATATATTATTTGTTAGTCAAGATAATTTATGTGTAGATGTCAGATGGAAAAGGATTAGGATACTCTTAGATCGTAAAGAAGGAGTCAACCTCCATAACCGTGCCAATATCAAAGTCAATAGCTAAAATACATGCTCACTTTGAAAGCAACCCTGATGAGGTGGTTATTGTGAAAATTATAGTATCAAATCCAGAAACGGTAGTATAACTGATAGGTAAAGTACAGTTAGAGAATATAAGGTTAAGTTCGAGTTCTTAAAAACTCATACTTATGGCAAGTTCATGACTCATAATTATATAAAATTTTTGAACCCTTCAGCGAATGGATGCCAAAGGTCTGACTAGGATAAGTTCTTAAACTTATATGATTGTGGTAAGTTCCTGAACTCATAATGTGTGGTAAGTTTGACGAACTTGGTACAGTTATGTGTGAATGAATTATTGAGAAAAATGGGAATATATAGATTACTAAGCAATTGATCCTTAGTGAAGGCGTAGGAAATAAGTAGTATTAGTATTACTTGAATATGTATGTTCTATGATGTGTAATGTAATATTCTAAACTTTTGTATAAGTTGTGGTAGCGATTCCCGACTTTTGTGTCACAAAGGGATAACGGATATTTAAAGTAGTATGTGCTATGCTATATGGTGTAAAGTACTATGAATTAGTTGGATGAACATGATTTTATTTAATCAGATAATGCCGCTAAGATGAAAATGAAAACAAAGGGCAGAAGAATCTGTCAATAATGCTGGAGGACAACTAGACCCGATACAGAATTTTGCTAATATGGTCTCTCAAGCTATGCATAATGGAATACCAGCCACGGGAAATCAGCTAGATAATCGATCGGCAAACTTCAAAGACTTCAAGGCAGTTGAACCGCCAGGATTTAGAGGATCAACAGACCCTGTAGAAGCGTTTGTGATAGCTAGAGTAACGGAGGGGCAAATGTAAGACCCCAAATTTTATGAAATAAAAGTATTCAATTTTTTTATTTAGTAAATAGTTAAATTGATAAAAGTTTAAAGTTATGAGTGAAATGATTATTTATTTCAAAATAAGCAAGTGGTTATAAAATATTCATTGTTGTCGGGGAATATTCATTTGGTAGTAGAATATTCTTGTTGTCGGGGAATATTCGAACGATTTGCAAGCGACCATTTGTGGGTCTCTCATAATGTAATAACCGCTTGGATGAAGAAAATGACAAATTTGAGTTTTTATAAATAACGGCGTATGTAATCAAGTATCATAACACTATTGGAATATCCGGTTGGGTAAAGTAAAGTAATACGCGTTGTTGCATAGTAGCACACAATATTGCATGATAGATTTTTGAATTATTGATTCTTACGTAAGAAGACACTACTCAATAATTGTTACGTAAATTACTGCTCAATATTTTATTTTATTGATTCAATAATTGCTACGTTGATATTTTATATTATTGTTGTTTCAATAATTGTCATTGCACAGTATTTCCCATTATCGATCAATAATTCATATTATTTGAATAATATTATTAGATAGCATTATTGGTAATGTCTAAGGAAGTTCTGCTTCAGAAAGGGTTTGGTCACCTAATCATGCCGCCAAGAAGTGAGAAATCCTCATCGGAAAACCCCCTCTTTCCTGGGAACGACCTGGTTGTCATAATTGTGATTCTGTAATATTATTTGTGAATAATTAATTATTGATTTATATGACAAGGAAATATTTATTTTATGTGGATATAATTGATGATAGGGAAATATATATTTTTATATGTATATAAATGAAGGAATTAATGCTAAGGTGTTTTATTAGTATTTTGTCGAAATAAAGAACGAAATTTTGAAATTTTCAGAAAATTAGTTTATTACTTAATTTTGTAAAATCTATAACTCTTTGTGTATAATGAGTTAGGAGATGAGCCATATATCAAAAGAAAGCCCTGGAAGTAATCTAAGCGTAGAAATTTGAATCACCCAAAACTTCTTTGTAGAGTTTTCGTGGTGACTGTTTGAGTGAAACTGGTATGAGGGACTTATAGTCCGAAAATCAAATCACTGTTCTTAAAGCTCTATTACGTGGGTTATAATTTTGATCCGACCGCTGGATCGTTGTGATTTTTGGATATGTTATACATATATAAGTTGAGTATATGTCCACAAATTTTGAACCGTTAAAAATTAACATCTGATTTGTTATGAATTTTATGAGGTATTGAAAATCATCAGTTTGTGGATTTCGGATATTTTCTGTTTGGAATTTGGAAACCCTTAAAGCTACAATGTTGTAGAGAATTTGATTTCCTATGGAATGGACATAAAATTCGTATTTTTCTGATAAAAGGGCTATTTATTATGAATTATTGAAGTTTTGGAAATTAAAATATTTTTATTAAAAATATGGGTGTGCCCCACTTTTGGTTGTTGGGGAATATGGCTGATTTTTTGGTGGGCCCCACTTGTGGTGGCTGAGTTTTGTTCAAAACATGCGTAGAAAAATTATAATATTATTTTATTATTGTAGTCTGCTTTGGCGTTCTAGCATTTTTTTTATAAATAGGCGCTTAAGTTAGAATTGAAAATCACACCAGAAACATAAGTTCTCTCTCTCTCTCTCTATATTATCGAACGTATTTTTGTGAGTATTTAAATACTTTGAGAGTTGCTATCCAATGCAAGTTTCCTTCGGCTTTACATCCGATATTCCAGTCAAAAATACTGCTCTTTTGAGGTAAGGGATTATAAGGTTTATTATGTTTTTCAGTTTCGAAATTGTTCCGACCCTCAAAAATTTTGGAAAAATTTAAAATGATAATTTGATGAGTTTTCTAGATTGTGTCCAAAAACGGGGATTTTTGGATGTATATATTAGGAGTATGAATTTTATGGGAAAATATTATTTTAAAAGTGAACCCTTATAACTCCTTGTGGTTAACTCCAAAATTGGTGAAATTTTTATTGAAAGTACATGTATATAACAACAGTATACTCTGTAAATTTAGGAATTTTTGGGCAAAAGTACAGTTTATGATAAATGTCTAAATATTAGGCAGTTTTGGCCATATGAAAAATAGTAAATGAATTTTAAAAATTCCGAGAAAAATATATGTTCAATATGGAACTATATTCTGCTAAATCCCAGAAACGAAAATTTTATGGGACTGATTTGGTATTTTTCATGAAAATGGACTAGTTATGAGTAAATGAATTAAATATGTTATGTGAAGTAAGAAAATTGGAAAATAGGATTTTATGGCTTGAGAATCCTATATAAGGTATATGCAGATTTTTGATGAGGGTTTTGGTTATTGGTGATGAAATCTTATGAGTTTGACATTTTAAGATGATTAAATGCATTAATTAGTAAAGTGTATACAATTAAAATAAATTGTTTATAAGTTTAAGAAATGATTAAAATAGTGCAGTAATATTAATAATATTAGTAAATGAATTTAATGTTATTATATAATGAATAATATTAAATGGAGTTTATAATATAATGAATAATGTTATTATCTTCGTTAAATATTCGCTTGAAATATTATTTTCTGTTCAAATTATTTTTGATAAAATATTATTCTTGAATTTTACTCCACAAAGCAGTATCATGTAGACAATTTGGATTTTCTTGAACTCTGGATAAATTGTATTATAAATATTTAATATTTATCCTTTATCTTATGTGATTGATTCTTTATATCATTGTCATCATTCTAATGCTTATATTGTGTTGAAAGTCATCTATGGCCAGTAGTGCATAGATGGACTTGGTATGATTATGATCAGGGATTATTCGGTATAATCATGACCGTAATGTTATAAATGATGTGGTAAAAGTCATTTTTGGTCCGTAGTGCATAGATGGACTTGGTATGATTATGACCAGTGATTATTTGTGACGCCCCCAAAATAGGTATACACCACCCATCTTGAGTCGCCAAATACATGGTACAAAATTCAAATACAACTTAATAATACAACTGTCGTGTAGAATACGACAAGACATAACTGAGATGTGACAACCCCAAAATAGGTCCATACCATCCAACCTATTCTGAGTCGCCAAATACATGGTACAGAAAACAACTACAACTTTATTACAACAATTGTCGTACAAAATACAACAACACATATGCTGTGAGTTTGGATACAAATATATACCAAATGTGACACATGTCCCAACCGTGGACAACACTTCACAATGACACCTTACATAAAGGTATAATCAAAAACTGTTTTAGAAATTAGAATCTTTGGGAAGTGCTCAAGGAAACCTTCGTACATGGGAGGCCATGCGTCTAGGTTATGATAGATATCATATGCCCACAGAATTATCCTTGGTTGACCCAATAGACCCCAAAGAAAAACGAGAAGATTACTATCATCTTCTTTCCAATGGTGAGTCTTCTCTTGACATATAATTATCTCCACTGTCTCTAATTGAGAATTATACTCCAAACAAACACCAAGATTATATAGGTAGTGCTCGTAGATATACTCCGCAAGTGGATGTGCACAACCCTGTCTTATGATAACACGAGTTTGTATGTCATTAGACATCTTGTATGATAGTGACAAAACACCCTTCCAAAGTTGAGTTCACCTCACCCTATTTGGTTCACCAAAATTAAATATCAAATGACGTATATAATACGACACACACTTATCTAAAGTCTCAATAAAATTATTTTCATACTATTTAGGGAGAACCTCAACAAACTATAGACCACCGCTCTATTCCCTCATATCCCCTCACCGACCCAAATACACTTTTATTACACGAAAGGGAATTGTGAAGCAAAAGGGTGAGCACAACTAGCTCAAGAAAGAATATCATGACTAAAGATAATTAAATTATCAATAGCCTTCATCGAAGAATAAATCGTAGATTTAGAACATATGGTAGATGATAAAAATTTTCAACCATAGTTGCAAATGAATCTAGCAATCCATTAGAAGAGTCAAATAGACTATAAAGTCTATTATCTTCTCACGTTAAAAGTCTACCAACAATGTTTTATCCTTGTAACATCAATCAACAGCCTCTTTTCCACAATCATATGAATAACTCATAATCATAATTGTGATTCTAAATTCCTTTTCGCATCCAAGACGAAGATAATTTTCATCACCGCCTTTACCTCAAACATCAAAGATCATGGTTATACCAAATCACAGCCTCGCTCATAATCATACTGATAAATTCATCTTTGCACTACGGGCCAAAGATATTCGTCAACAGACCATCTTTGCACTACAGGCCAAAGATATTCAACAACATGTCATCTTTGCAATACGGCCAAAGATATTCAACAACAGTTCATCTTTGCACTATAGGCCAAAGATATTCAACAACAGATCATCTTTGCACTACGGGCCAAAGATATTCAACAACAGGTTATCTTTGCACTACGGGCCCAAGATATTCATCAATAATTCATCTTTGCACTACAGGCCAAAGATATTCAACAACATGTCATCTTTGCACTATAGGCCAAAGATATTCATCAATAATTCATCTTTGCACTACAGGCCAAAGATATTCCTCAACAGTTCATATTTGCACTACAGACCAAATATATTCATATCTTAAAGAAATATATAATCATTTAAGAATTTATATAAACAATAATTATAACCATGTTAATCAATTCATCTTTACACTTAAGCTAAAGATATTCAATTATAAATTCAATGGTCATGATCATACCAGTTAGCAATTCATCTTTGCACTACAGGCCAAAGATATTCCTCAGTCACGATCATACCAATAATTTACCCATCTTTACACTCAAGTGAAAGAGAAATTCAATATCTGGGTTATAAAAATGTTATATATAATAATAAAAATAATATGATCAACAACTGCATTTATTTTCAAGAGCAACAATCATAAATCAACGATAATTTGGTCAGAAAAAGAAACCAATTTTTGTCATGAATAGTACCCGTGAATAGTAACTCGTGAATAGTAACTCGTGAATAGTAACTCGTTAATAGTAACTCATAAATAGTAACTCGTGAATAGTAACTCATGAATAGTACTCTGTATTCGTACATAGTACCGTATACGTAAATAATGTCATATACGTAAATAGTGCCATATACATGAATAAGGTCGATACGTGAATAGTGCCGATACGTGAATAGTAACCCCGACTCAAAAGGTAGAAATTCCACAATAAGATCCATACCAATATGTCAAGATAATGATATTGAAAGAATAACATCATTATGAAGAATATAACATCCCTTAATATCCCTTACTATCCCTTACCTCAAAAGAGCAGCACTTCTGACTGGTTATCGGATATGACGCTGAAGGAAACTTGCACTGATGAATAGAAACTCACCAAGTATCTAAATACTCACAAAATACGCTCGATAATATAGAGATAAAAAGAGAGAAAACTTATGAATTCTGGTGTATTTTCAATTCTAACTTAGCCCTCTATTTATAGGAAAATGTTAGCACGCCGAAGCAGACTTGACCTGCAACCTGATGGCTTTACATGCTATTATTCTACCCACCAAAAATCAGCCATCTTCCCCAACAACCAAAAGTGGGGCCCACCCATTTCTAGAATTTTCTACCAAAATCATTTATAAACCTAATTTCCGAATAAGTCACCTCTTAAAATTCATAACAAATCATTCGTTCATTTTTAACGGTTCAAAATTTATGAACATATACTCAACTTATATATGTATAACATATCCAAAAATCACAACGATCCAACGGTTGGATCAAAATTATAACTCATACAATAGAGCTTTAAGAACACCGATTTGATCTTTTAATACCTCCAATCTGACAAAATACTGATAAACCACCTCAACAATAATTCCTTCATTTATAACCACATACATAAATCCATCATTTATATCCACATCAAATAAATATTTCATTATCATATAAATCAATAATTAATTATTCACAAATAATATTACAGAATCACAATAATGACAACCAGTGTTTCCGTGAAAGAGGGAGCTTTCCGATAAGGATTTCTCTTTTTGGCATGCCGCAATTAGGTGACCAAACCTCTCATTGACATAACTTTTAGACATTGCCAATAATGCTATCTAATAATATTATTCAAATAATATGAATTATTGATCTGATAATGGAGATACTGTGTAGTGACAATTATTGAAACAACAATAATATAAAATATCAACGTAGCAATTATTGAATCAATAAAATAAAATATTGAATAAAGAATTACCGTAAATAATTATTGAGTAGTGCCTTCTTACGTAAGAATCAATAATTCAAAAATACTGTGCAATACCGTGTGCTACTGTGCAACAACGCGTATTACTTTATTTTAACCACCAGGTATTCCAACAGTGTTAACGGTAACAACTATGCCGTTATTTATAAAAACTCAAACTTGTCATTTTTTTCATCCGACAGGTATTCTATTATGGGGTCCACAAATGACTGCGCCGTCGTACGAATATTCCTCGACAACAAGAATATTCCACGACCAAACGAATATTCCCCGACAACAATGAGTATTTTATAACCACTTGCGTATTTTGAAAAATTTCATATATTACCCCTTAACTTTAACCTTTTATCAATTTAACCATTTACTGAATAGAAAAATTAAATAATTTTATTTCATAAAATTCGGGGTCTTACATGAGAGTTTTAATACGAATATTGTCTTCTAGACAGTATTCAACTCAAATGGATTCCTCAATACATTTATTATCACACTATTACATAGAATAATGATGACTACTAATGCTATCATCTGGACCGTCACTCCGTTCCCTGACTAGTCCCGGCTACGTTCTCATTTCCTGAAGAGAACAATGAAAGTAAAAGGGTGAGCTCAACTAGCCCAGTAAGAAATATTATGACTAAGATAATGCAGAATAATTTATCGTTAGCCTTCAACAGTGTTAAACTGATAAAATATAACAAACATCAAGTTTAACTGCAGCGGAACAAGCAATCCATTAAAAGAGTCAAGTAGAGAATAAAATTTACTATCTTCTATGATTTAAAAGGTTTTTCATTACTTTTATCGCTGAGACTCAGCTAAATAAATAATCCACATCATCCCTGCACTACGGCCAAGGATATTCATTAGTATCACGACCACAAATTATCCAAAGACTACGCTGAGGATATTCGTGTTTTCATCAATGGTCATGATCATACCAACAACTGTCCATCAATGCACTACGGGCCAATGAGGACTTTTACCACAACATTTATAACATTACGGTCATGATTATACCGAATAATCTCTGGTCATAATCATACCAAGTCCATCTATGCACTACAGCCACGTATTTACTTTCAACATAATATAAATAATGAGGATGATGACAATGATATAAGAATTCAATAAAAAAGTTCTAGGATAAATTTTTAAAGATTTATAATTTAATTTATTCAGAATCAATAACGTCCCAAATTGTCAACATGATACTATTTTGTGGAGTAAAATTCAAGAATGCTCAGAAGAATATTTCCATGAAAAGATACTAGATGAAGCGCAAATATCAAGGATATTCCACTAATTTCATGGAGTATAGAAGCCAAAACTTTAACCAACCGAGTATAATAGAATATATGAAGCCATAAATGGATTTTTGCTCGCCATGCGTAGAATCCACGAGATGCATCATTTCCACGATTTAATAAGGAATGAATACGAAGGATCATTCACCATGTATGCGGAAATCCACATAGACAGGTTATTCTAACAGAATAATAAAGAATGGAATAACAGAAGAATTTTCCAGGCGTGTGTAATCCGCACAAACAGGTTATTCCAACAGAATAATAAAGAATTAAACCAGGTCATGCATAACCCGCACAGACAGGATATTCCAAAAGAATAATAAAGAATGGAACCATGTCATCCGTAATCCGCACAAATTGGATATTCTAATAGAATAATAAAGAATGGAATAACAACAGAATTCATTAGGCATGCGATAGACCACACATACAGGTTATTCCAACAAGATAATAAAGAATGAAATAACAACCCTTACGAGTATTGAAAGAAAATAACTCTCTTTATGAATACGAAAGAAATAATACCCCTTACCTTAGTAGGAGATTGGATACTGCAATAGTGTAGTAACAGAATACTCTTCTTCTTTCTCTGTTATTCTCTCTATACTTTCTCTCTCTATAGCTTGAATGAATTGGTGAAAAATAATGAAGAAATGAGCTTCTATTTATAGGCTTGGCAGAGTAAGGATAAAATAGTCTTTTCGCCATAATTTATGACATCATCGCTGACATCATCGATCATATTACATCATTGCTTACCTCATCATCCGATGACATCATCGCTTACCTCATCGTCTGATGACATCATTGCTTACCTCATCGTCCGATGACATTATCGCTTGCATCATAGGAATTCAAATTCAATTTGTTCTCTTCCACCTCCTTTTACTTTTATACCATGAATTTACTATAATAATGCTACCATTCAAATTATAAAAAAAAAGTACTAGTATATAATCACATCATACTACTATAATGTAATATTATAATAATATATTTGAATGAATTATTTTATCAGAAAAGATAAAATACCAACTTTCAACAAATGTCAAATGCTAAAAATTCCTCAATTTAAATCCACTTCGAATAAATATTTTCTTATCATATATATCAACAAATAATTATTCACAAATAATATTATAAATTACAATATTGACTTTAACCAGGTCGTTCCTAGGAAAGAAGGGGTTTTCCGATAAGGATTTCTCCTTATTGGCGCGCAATTAGGTGACCAAACCCTTTCCTCGACAGAACTTTCTAGACATTGTCAATAATGTAAATAATAATATTATTCAAATAATATGAATTATTGATTTGATAATTTGAAATATTATGCAATGACAATTATTGAATCAATAATATAAAATATCAACGTAGCAATTATTGAATCAATAAAATAAAGTATTGAATAAGAATTACCGTAATAATTATCGAGTAGTGACTTCTTACGTAAGCATCAATAATCCAAGATACTTTGCATAATACCGTGTACTACTATACAACCACGCCAGACATCGCACTTTTTACCAATTGGGTATTTCAACAGCTAACAGTGAAAACTTTCGCCATTATTTTTATAAAAGATAATTTTGTCGCTTTTCTAACTCACAATAATAATTTCTGTAGGGTCCACTAATGATTGTGTTGTCGCATTTAATATTCCCGCACAAAAAGAATATTCCCCACCAAACGAATATTTTATATCAACTTGCTTACTTTGCAAAATTTATAAATATTATCCACAACTATAACATTATAATAAATTCACACCTTACTATTCAGAAATGATATTTATAGAAAATTCATCTTTATTCATAAAAGTTGGGGTCTTACTGTGACGCCCCCAAAATAGGTATACATCACCCATCTTGAGTCGCCAAATACATGGTACAAAATTCAAATACAACTTAATTATACAACAGTCGTGTAAAATACGACTAAACATATGCTGTGAGTTTTAATACAAATATTGTCATCTAGACTATATACAAACTCAATGGGGTCCTCATTATATTTATTATCACACTATTTCATAGAATAGTGAGGACTAATAATGCTATCATCTGGACCGTCACTCTGTTCCCCGACTAGTCCTTGCTATGTTCTCATTTCCTGAAGAGAACAATGAAAGCAAAAGGGTGAGCTCAACTAGACCAGTAAGAAATATTATGACTAAGATAATGCAGAATAAATTATCATTAGCCTTCAACAGTGTTAAACTGATAAAATATAACAAACATCAAGTTTAACTACAGCGGAACAAGCAATCCATTAGAAGAGTCAAGTAGAGAATATAATCTACTATCTTCTATGATTTAAAAGGTTTTTTATTACTTTTATCGCTGTGACTCAGCTTAATAAATAATCCACATCATCCCTACACTATGGACAAGGGTATTCATTAGTATCACGACCACAAATTATCCATGCACTACGGGCCAAGGATATTCGTGTATTCATCAATGGTCATGATCATGCCAACAACTGTTCATCAATGCACTACGGGCCAATGATGACTTTTTCCACATCATTTGTAACATTACTTGGCCATGATTTAATCCGAATAATCCTCGGTAATAATCATACCAAGTCCATCTATGCACTACAAAACAAATGACTTTCAATATAATATAAACATGAGGATGATGACAATGATATAAGAATTCAATAAAACAAGTTCAAGAATTAATTTATCTAGAACTATTAACGCCCAAATTGTCAACATGATACTTTTTGTAGAGTAACACTCAAGAATGCTCGTAAGAATATTTCTATGAAAAGATATCGGATGAAGCGCAAATATCAAGGATATTCCACTAATTTCATGGAGTATAGAAGTCAAAACTTTAACCAACCGAGTATAATAAAGAATGGAATAACAAAAGAACTCACCAGGCATGCGATAGACCGCATGCATAAAAGTTATTCCAATGTAATAATAAATAACGAAACCAGTCATGCGTAAACACACGTATATGATGTTCCAACGTATAATAATTAACGAAACCGGGTCATGCGTAAAAGCACGTATGTGATGTTCCAAATGTAATGATAAATAATGGAACCAAAGTTATGCGTAAAGCAGCGATACAGCATGGGATGTTCGAACAGTAATGATAAAAAAATGGAATAACAGAAGAATTTCACCAAGTATAGGGTAGCCCGCGTATACAGGTTATTCCAATAGAATAATAAATAATGGAATAACAGAATTTCTCTTCATGAATAAGAAAGAAAGAATACCCCTTACGAGTACAATAAATAATATCCCTTACCGTAAAAGAATAGTATTCCGACTAGTAGGGCGAGGATATTCTTAAAGAAAACTTATACTACGCTCAAAGCTTCTTAAAACTCTAAAGAAATACGCTCAAGATTATAAAAGAAGAACTCTCTCTATAGTTTTTCTTTCTAGAGTTTTAGTGAATTCATAAGAAATAATGAAGGAATGAGCTTCTATTTATAGAAGAATGGACTGCATAGTAACTAATTCATGAACGGTCCAGATTGATTTACTTTTAATCGGACGGTCCATATTTAAAGCAAAATCTTTTAAATAAAATATAATATATTCTATTTATAATCTAATAAAACGAATAACTTTATAAAAGTATTCTGCTTTATATAAAAAAAGATTTTACTACTATGCAAAACACTATGCAGTGCAATTATGCAACACTATGCATAATAAAATATAATATATTCTAATTATTGTCTAATAAAACAAATAACTTTATAAAAGTATTCTGCTTTATATAAAAAGATTTTACTATGCAAAAAACTATGCAACACTATGCATAATGAAATATAATATATTCTAATTATTGTCTAATAAAATGAATAACTTTATAAAAGTATTCTGTTTTATATAAAAAGATTTTCTGTTTTATTACATTAATAATACTAATAAAACAAAACTCATCATCATTATTATAATTCACAATATTAATCGACCAGGTCGTTCTCAAGAAAGAGGGGGCTTTTCAATAAGGATTTCTCCCCATTGGCGCGCAATTAGGTGACCAAATCTCTCCTTGACAGAACTTCTAGACATCGTTAATATTGCAAATAATAATATTAATAACTTTTTCATCTCAATTATTGATTATAAAATATTGACAATAATTGAATCAAATAACGTGAGATACTATGCAACAATTACTGTAACAATAATTCATCAAAATTGAGTGACTTCTCACGTAAGCATCAATAATCAATACCGTAAAGCATCGTGCAACTACGCGATATTATCAGTACTTTTTTAACACCGGGTGTTTCAACAGTTAACGGTAAAACTTCCGCCGTTATTTTCATAAAGTATTTTTGTCGTTTTCTCAATCCGACAATAATTCCATTGTGGACTCCACCAATGATTGTACCGTTGTACGAATATTCCCTGTTAAAATGAATATTCCTCGACCAATCGAATATTATATAACAACTTGTGTACTTTGAAAAATTTATAAATATTACCCACAACTATAACATTATATTAAATTCATTCCATAATATTCAAAAATTATATTTTATAGAAAATTCATCTTTATTTATAAAAGTTGGGGTCTTACACTTACAACCTCCCCTTCTTATGAAATTTCACCCTCGAAATTAGGGTACGTACCTGGTATGTCGAAGAGGTAAGGATACCTTGATTTCATTTCAGATTCTAACTCCCAGGTCATTTCCTCAACATCGTGGTTTCTCCATAAAACTTTTACTTGAGGTATAACCTTGGAGCGTAAAATATGCTCCTTCTTATCCATGATTTTAACAGGAACCTCTTCATACGTTAAATCTTCTACTATTTCGTCCAGTTCTAACTCAATAATGTGGTGCGGGTCTTTCACATATTTACGTAACATAGATATGTTAGAAACGTATGAACGCGAGACATACTTGGCGGTAAAGCGAGTCTATATGCCACAGTTCCTGCTCGATCGAGGATTAAAAATGGGCCAATAAATCGAGGATTGAGCTTTCCTCTCTTTCCAAATCTCGTAACTCCTTTCCATGAAGCAACACGTAACAACACATGATCTCCAATATCGAATTCTACGTCCTTTCGATGAAGATCAGCATAACTCTTTTGTCGATCTTGTGATGTTTTAATACATTGTCGGATCGTTTAAATCTTTTTCGTAGTCATACGTACCAACTCCAGTCCCAACAACGTTGCTTCATCCACCTCATCCCAGCATATAGTAGAACGACACTTTCTTCAATACAACGCCTCGAATGGAGCCATGCCAATACTTGTTTGATAACTATTATTGTAGGAAAACTCCACCAATGGTAAGAACTTGTCCCAACTTTCCTTGAAGTCAAGGACACAAAGTCTTAATAGATCTTCAATAGTTTGAATAGTCCTCTCCGACTGCCCGTCCGTCTGAGGATGATATGCCGAGCTAAATTGTAAATCCGCGCCCATAGCTTTCTGCAAACTAACCCAAAATCGTGAAGTAAATCTTGGGTCTCGATCAGAAACTATGGATACTAGCATACCATGCAGTCTTACAATCTCATTTATGTACATACGAGCAAGACGTTCAAGTGTATAAGTTTCTCGTATAGGTAAGAAATGATCCGACTTGGTCAATCTATCAACAATGACCCAAATCGCATCTATGCCTTGAGAAACCTTGGGAAGACCGGTAACGAAATCCATGGTAATGCGCTCCCACTTCCATTCTGGAATTTCAAGTTGTTGCAATGGACCTTTTAGTACTTGATGCTCCTCTTTGACTTGTTGACAAGTTAGACACCTTGAGTTAACTCCGCGATCTCTCTCTTCATATTGCTCCACCAAAATGTATGTCGAAGATAATGATACATTTTGGTACTCCCAGGATGGATTGCAAACGGTGTGTTGTGCGCCTCCATCATGATTTTATAATTTAAATCGTATCGTTAGAACACAAAGTCTAGAGTTGACTCAAGTATTCCTTCTTCATCGATTCTTGCTTCCTAGATATAAGACCTTCTTGCACTTTCTTCCTCATACGCATCACTACCCAGTCCGTAGCTTGAGTAGCTTTAACTTTATCGATTAAAGTCGGTTCTACTCAGATATTTGCCATCATCACATCGGCCCCTTCGAGTCTTTAACTCTATCTCCATCCTTTGCAAGTCACAAAAATGGGCCTTTATGTCGACAATATCGCACTCAGATTTGCATATGATCTTCTACTCAATGCCGTACCTACCACGCTTTTTCGGTGATGGTATTGATGGTATGATCATAATCTTTCAATAGCTTCAAGCCAACGCCGTTGTCGCATGTTGAGTTCCTTTTGAGTGAAGAAATATTTGAGGCTTTTATGATCCGTAAAGATCTCCATTTTCTCCCCATACAAGTAATGCCGCCAAATTTTAAGTGCAAAGACAACATCTGCCAACTCTAGATCATGAGTAGGATAATTCCTCTCATATTCTTTGAGTTGACTTTCCCATGTTGCATGAGAAGACATCCCAACCCTTTGCCCGAAGCATCACTGTAAATGACAAATCCCTCTGAGCCAGATGGTATTATCGTAATAAAATAAATGAGTCTCCTCTCGAGTTCTTGAAAACTCTTCTCACATTCTTCGCTCCAACCGAACTTTTTATCTTTTCGAGTCAGCTGAGTTAATGGAGTAGCGATTCGAGAAAATCCTTCCACGAATCTCCGATAATAACCAGCTAAACCGAGAAAGCTACGTGCATTTCTACCATCGATTTAGGTTGCTCCCAGCTTTGAATAGCTTCAATTTTTGCTGGGTCAATAGATATTCCATGACTTGATACTACGTGCCCACGAAATGCTACTTCCTCAAGCCAGAACTCGCATTTCTTCAACTTGACATAAAGTTTGTATTCACGAAGCTTTTGGAGTACCAAATTTCAAGTGTTGCTCTTCGATCTTCACTTCGCTTTTGGAATAAATAAGGATGTCATCAAAAAAGATGACCACAAAGTGATCCAAATATTCCTTGAATACTCGGTTCATCATATCCATGAAGGCAGCAGGAGCATTCGTCAATCTAAAGGATATGACTAGGAATTCATAACGCCCGTACCGAGTTCTGAAAGCCGTCTTTAGAATGTCATCTGTTTTAATCTTCAATTGGTGATATCCGGAACGAAGATCAATCTTTGAAAAGAATTTGGCTCCTTGCAACTGGTCAAACAGGTCATCAATACGTGGCAATGGGTACCTATTTTTGATGGTGACATGATTCAACTCCCAAAAATCAATACAAAGTCGCATACTCCCATATTTCTTTTTCACGAATAGAATAGGAGCACCCCAAGGAGAAGTACTAGGACGAATAAAGCCAATGTCTAACAATTCCTGCAGTTGGGTCTTTAACTCCTGAAGTTCAATAGGAGCCATTCGATATGGGGCTTTGGAAATGGGTTTTGTACCGGGTTCAAGGTTGATACAAAATTTAATTTCACGCTCTAGGGGTAGGCCAAGAAGTTCTTCAGGGAATACGTCAGGGAATTTATTAACAATAGAAATATCATTCAAAACTGACGTATTTTTGTTTAGATCCGTGACATGAGCTAAGAAAGCTTGACATCCATTTTTTAATAAACGAATAGCTTTATGACTTGAGATGATTGTGATTGATTTAAATGGTTTGGTCGCTTGAATTCGCATAATAGGTTGATTAGGAATATGAAAGCTAACAACCTTACGAAAACAATCAATTTTAGCATGATGAGTAGTTAACCAATCAATCCCTAGAATCACATCAAATGCAAGTATTTTCAATGAAATAAGATCGATAGTGTAATGTGAGGGTACCGATTTGAACCAAACAAGACTTATAAACGAAAGGGATGTAATGAAAGTTTCTCCCAACGGAGTTTCCACAGATAAAGTCAAAGTCTAATTTCTCCGGAGTCAAATTTAATCGTTGAGCGCAAGTAGGAGAAATAAAAGAATGGGTAGAACCGGTATCAAATAAGGTATAGACTTCACTAGAGTTTATGATAAGCTTACCCGTGATGACCTCGCTCGGGTTCCTTTGCTTTCTCGGAGGTCACAACAAACGCCTCCCCTTGCAATACCGCTCTTGACTTTTCCGACTACTTTTGGTGCCTCCATCCTAGCTTGAACTTGTCTTCTGTGAACGACAAAATCGGGCTAAGTGACCTTCTCTCCACAATTATAACATGCTTTGACTGACATCGCCAGCAGCTTGGACCGATGTCCCTCCCCTCCGCATTTGAAGCATATGATAGGTGGTCGCTTCTCCTTCCTTAACAACGGTGTTTGGTCGTTGACACTTTCCATCATTATTGAATCTCCTCTTCGAAATGTCCATTCTTATTGTTTTGGCTGATTACCACCGGTGGTTACCATTTCGCCCATTGATTCCTCCACGCTTGTTGTCACCACTTCATGATCGCTCTCACCGGTATTATTATTTTGCTTGGCTTTCTTTTGGTTTGTCGCTTGACTCGTTATCGCGTTCCACTAACTGAGTCGTATTTACAACATCTGAATACAAACACAGTTTATGAGAAATAAGATATTGAAGTATCTCCGGCTTCAAACCTCTTAAAAACATCCGCGTCATTCTCTCTTCATTATCAACCAAGTGGGACGCAAACCGAGACAACTCGACAAACTTAGCTTCGTACTGCGACACGGTCATATTATTTTGCTCCAACTTGATGAACTCTACCTCCTTTATGTGACGAATACTTTTGAGAAAGTACTTGTCGTTGAATAGTTCTTGGAATTTCTCCCAAGATATCTTCAGTGCGGCAGGTTGAGTACGTTTTATCGATTCCCACCAGTAATCTGCCTCTCCTCGCAACATAAAGGTGGCAAAGGGAACCTTTTGCTCCTCGGATCATTCCAAGACATCAAATATCTTGGTAATCTGCTTTATCCATGCTTCCGCCTTAAGTGATTTTGGCTCTCCAATAAACTCCGGTGGTCCTAGCTCCTTGAACTGTTTAGCGATGACCGTCCGAGAGTTTCTAGTGTTTCCACCTACATTTTGGACATGAGCCACTCTCGCCTGCTGTTGCATAAATTGCATAAAGCCTCTAAACATTCCATCATTCATCATTTGGTTAGTGTTGCTGTTTGCATGAGGATTGTTTCCTTCCTGATGCACATTATCTTGATTATTGATATGTGGTGAATCAACGATCTCCTGTGCTCCATTGCTATTCTCAACATTCTCGGATGTCATTTTCAGATGCTGCCACAAAATAAAGGTTAATTGACATGTAACATATTATCCCTATATTCTGACCGACCAATTAAATACCAAATAAACTTAGGTAGGTCATACTAGCGAAGGAATTCCCCGTCACTCCCCTCCTAGTTCTATTCTCACATCTTAGCCTGGGATCATATCCCTAAGCTTTGATACCAACTGTGATGCCCCCAAAATAGGGATACATCACCCATCTTGAGTCGCCAAATACATGGTACAAAATTCAAATACAACTTAATTATACAACAATGTAAAAATACTTACTAAACATATCTCGTGAGTTTTAATACAAATATTGTCATCTAGACAATATACAAACTCAATGTGGTCCTCATTACATTTATTATCACACTATTTCATAGAATAGTGAGGACTACTAATGCTATTATCATCGACCGTCTACCCGCTCCCCGACTAGTCCCCTCGCTACGCTCTCATTTCAAGAGAACAATGAAAGCAAAAGGGTGAGCTCAACTAGCCCAGTAAGAAATATTATAACTAAGATAATGCAGAATAAATTATCATTAGCCTTCAATAGTGTTAAACTGATAAAATATAACAAACATCAAGTTTAACTGCAGCGGAACAAACAATCCATTAGAAGAGTCAAGTAGAGAATAAAATCTACTATCTTCTATGATTTTAAAGGGTTTTAATTACTTTTATCGCTCTGACTCAGCTTAATAAATAATCCACATCATCCCTGCACTACGGCCAAGTGTATTCATTAGTATCACGACCACAAATTATCCATGCACTACGGGCCCAGGATATTGGTGTATTTATCAATGGTCATGATCATGCCAACAACTGTCCATCAATGCACTATGGGCCAATGATGACTTTTTCCACATCATTTGTAACATTACGGTCATGATTACACCGAATAATCCCAGGTAATAGTCATACCAAATCCATCTATGCACTACAGGCCACAAATGACTTTCAATATAATATAAACATGAGGATGATGACAATGATATAAGAATTCAATAAAACAAGTTCAAGAATTAATTTATCCAGGAACTTTTAACGTCCAAATTGTCATCATGATACTTCTTTGTAGAGTAACACTCAAGAATGCTCAGAAGAATATTTCCATGAAAAGATACTGGATGAAGCGCAAATATCAAGGATATTCCACTAATTTCATGGAGTATAAAAGTTAAAACTTTAACCAACTGAGTATAATAAAGAATGGAATAACAAAAGAAATCACCAGGCATGCGATAGACCGCATATCTGATGTTTTTTTCCAACAAAATAATAAATAACGGAACCAGTCATGCGTAACGCACGAGATAGATGTTCCAATGCGAATAATAATTAACGAAACCAAAGCATGCGTAAAAGCACGCATGCATGATGTTCCAACAGAGTGATAAATAATGGAACCAGTCATGCGTAGAAAGCATGCATATGATGTTCGAAATGAATGATAAAAAAATGGAATAACGTAAGAATTTCACCAAGTATAGGGTAGCCTCACAGATACAAAAGTTATTCCAATGTAATAATAAAGAATGGAATAACAGAAGTTCTCTTCATGAATAAGAAAGAAAGAATACCCCTTACGAGTACAACAAATAATATCCCTTTACTGTAAAAGAATAGTATTCCGACTAGTAGGGCGAGGATATTCTTAAAGAAAACTTATACTACACTCAAAACTTTTTAAAACTCTAAAGAAATACGCTCAAGATTATAGAAAACGAACTCTCTCTATAGTTTTTCTCTCTAGAGTTTCAGTGAATTCGTAAGAAATAATGAAGGAATGAACTTCTATTTATAGAAGAATGGACTGCATAGTAACTAATTCATGAACGGTCTAGATTGATTTACTTTTAATCGGATGGTCCATATTTAAAGAAAAATCTTTTAAATAAAATATAATATATTCTATTTATAATCTAATAAAACAAATAACTTTATAAAAGTATTCTGTTTTATATAAAAAGATTTTACTATGCAAAATAATATGCAGGCACTATGCATCACTATGCATAATAAAATATAATATATTCTAATTATTGTCTAATAAAACAAATAACTTTATAAAAGTATTTTGTTTTATATAAAAATATTTTAGTATGCAAAACACTATGCAGACACTATGCATAAAAAAATATAATATATTCTAATTATTGTCTAATAAAACGAATAACTTTATAAAAGTATTCTGTTTTATATAAAAAGATTTTCTGTTTTATTACATTAATAATACTAATAAAACAAAACTCATCATCATTATTATAATTCACAATATTAATCGACCAGGTCGTTCCCAAGAAAGACGGGGATTTCCAATAAGGATTTCTCTCCGTTGGCGTGCAATTAGGTGACCAAATCTCTTCTTGACAGAACTTCTAGACATCGTTAATATTTCAAATAATAATATTAATAACTTTGTCATCTCAATTATTGATTATAAAATATTGACAATAATTGAATCAAATAACGTGAGATACTATGCAACAATTACTGTAACAATAATTCAACAAAACTGAGTGACTTCTCACGTAAGCATCAATAATCAATATCGTGTACTCTTTGCATAACTACGCTAGACATCTTGTACTTTTAACACCGGGTGTTTCAAATAGTTAACGGTAAAACTTCCGCCGTTATTTTCATAAAGTATTTTTGTCGTTTTCTCAATCTGATAATAATTCTGTTATGGGGTCCACCAATGATTGTGCTGTTGTACGAATATTTCCTGTTAAAACGAATATTCTCCGACCAATTGAATATTATATAACAACTTGCGTACTTTGCAAAATTTATAAATATTACCCACAACTATAACATTATATCTGTAACAATCCAGATTTTTAATTATAATATTTAAATATTTATTGAATTATATAAATATTTAATGGATGTATTTATCGTGAATAAATGTTTGTTTGATTTGATTTGAGTTGATTAATTATTTATTTAAAAAATTAATGAGTTAAGGAAATTATGAGATAATATTCTAATTTAATAATTAAGTTAGAAAGTTTATAATGATTAAATAAATTATTATATTATGCAATGAATTGTTATTAGAATTAATTAAATTAAGTATAAAAACTTAATTAATTAGAAGTGTGACAAATAACTTTATTATAAGTGGTTATTAATATAAATTAAAGGAGTTTAATTTAGTTTTTCCAAACAAGGCTTAAATATATTAATTCTTTAATTTTTAAAGAATTTTGCCAAACAGAGCCTTATGGCGTTTGGATTTCTAAATTTTGAATTTTAATAATATAAATTGAATAAACAAAATATAAATAATATATATTAAGTTTGTTAACTGATAAAATTAATAGGGGCAATTATTATAATGTCGGTTTTTAAAACGTTTGACAAAGCATGCGTTGGTTTTTGTTTTGATCTTTACATTTAGTGTATTTGGCCTATACTGATAACTAAGAAAGGAAAAGAGTTTACAGAGGTTTGATAGTCTGAGAGAGAATCAAGAGAGAGAGAGAGAGAGAGTTCCTGAGCCTTTCAAATAGTTAGCTGTGGTTAACAAGGATTTCTTAAGCAATAAAAGGTATGTTACATAACCTTAACATATATGTTTTACGTTATAATCTCTACGTCTCTGTGTTTTTGAATTTGACGGTAACATAAAATTCTTTACAAACTTTCTGTAAAATTATGATTTTATAATTGGTTAGGAAATTATGTGTATTTATAATTTTAATGGTTATACTAGCATAAATATATATATATATATATATATATATATATATATATATATATGTTGTATGCTTAACATATAGATAAGATTGTATGCTAAATTAAGTCTACAAGAAAAGAAATTGGTTTTACAGTGAACACATGTATGAACGTGTTTTGTAGGATAACAAAAAAAAATTAGTATTAAATTTTGAGCTAATATGTGAAATTGAACTATGGCTATGCTAATTAGTTTGTTAAGAATTACAAAGAACATAGTTTAAAAGCATCAAATTGGTTTATCATTAGCATTTACAGTGTCACTGTATCAAAGAAATATCAGACATGGAGTTTTGGGATTTAAACTATGGTTTCAAGGATTTAAATTTTCTAAAATTATTTTTTGATTGCTTTAAAATTGGTATATGTATGATAAGTAAATGTTTATGAGTAATATATATAAGTTTTACGTCTTAATTTAGATGTTAACAGTAGTAATTAGTCCAGAATTTAGTTATTCTGTTCTTCGTGGTTGGGTGTTCAGAATTGAGCCCCAATTAATTGAAATTCATATACCAAATTCTAAAACTAGGCTAAAGTTTGCTCCCCAAATATTGGAATTCGCACCCCAAAGCCAATCATCTTGCGCCTGATCTGCGGAAATGTGGTCCAGGTAGGACAATTTTGACCTCCTGTAGTAAAATGGCCATAACTTTCTCATACGAACTCAGATTGAGGTGATTCAAGATGATCCGGAATGAGGACGAGTAGACCTACAACTTTTGTTTTTAAAGTATTTCAATTTGAGGTCTGTAACAATAGTCAAAATGGTCATATTTAGGACTATTATGTTTTCGGGGGCAATCGGAGGGCGTCGGGCATGCACATATGCATGTGTAGTGCTCCTGACCATAAAAGATGATGTCCTAAGTTATAAAACATGAATGTTAGTAAATATAATGATGCTTAACATTAATAAATGATGTATTAGATAAGTTATTGAAGCATAGTAAGTATACACAAGAGAGGCAAATCGGGCGTGTGACGAATGAACGTCGAAACGTCGTGCCAAGTGTTAACGAACTTAAAAAGTGTTTCAATTCAATTGAAATGAATATTATAGGATATGAAATGGGTTTAACATAAAACCAATAAGTAGTCCTAGCAAGACTTAAGCACTTGAATGAACTTCGAGTTTGACTAAGAAGAAATATAGTTAGTCATAAGTCGAAAAGTTAACACAATCTAATTGAACATTGTGTGCTAATTAATAGAAAAGATTATGAGATGTGGAGTAAATTTTACATTATAATTACTATGTGTTGTTATGTGACTAATAGTTGATGTGAATGATTATATAATTGTGTAGGGCACGTGAAGTGCAGATAACTGTAAGCTGTTAAACTGTTATTGGTAAACAACGATCAATGCAAGTCTTTCGGTTCCTATTTGTTACGTGGACTTGATGAACTGTTTTAAATTGCATGGTATGTTATGCATGCTGAAATCATGAAATGTTAAAGTCAATATATGACTGCATTGTTTTGACTAAGTAATGATGATTGAGTAAGGAACTCAATCTTTATATTTGCTATGTGTATTAAAAGCATGTATGCCATGTTACTTTAATGAGATGTATATCGAGCATGTTATTATGTGCTATGTGATGCATGAAAACTGTTAGACTTTGCTGGGCTGTCGAGCTCACTCTTGCAAATAACCACTTTTGCAGGTCAAGATTTTAAGGTAAAGATATGTGCTAAGTGAGTTATAGAGATCTATATTCATGAAGATTAGTTATGTTTTATGAGAAATGTATTTCATATTTTGAACGTAACATGTTGTTGAATTGTAAGTTGAGTTATCCAATGTATATGGATATTTAGTTATGATGTAAGACTTTGTATAGTCATTTTGTTGTAACGATTCATGATATAAGATTGAATCAAAGAGATGTAATGTAAAGGTTGCGATTTAGGGCAAGAAAGAAGGAAATGTATAAACGTTTTAAATATTCCGCAATTTTAGTGTTTTTAATATCGAATAATGATGTAAAATTAGAGATTTAATGTATGGTTAACGATCGAAGTCGAGATTTAAATGGTATGAATTTTGGGGTCGTTACAATATCAAATTCATTCCATAATATTCAAAAATGATATTTATAGAAAATTCATCTTTATTTATAAAAGTTGGGGTCTTACACTTATAACCTCCCCTTCTTATAAAATTTCACCCTCGAAATTAGGGTACGTACCTGGTATGTCGAAGAGGTAAGGATACCTTGATTTCATTTCAGATTCTAACTCCCAGGTCATTTCCTCAACATCGTGGTTTCTCCACAAAACTTTGACTTGAGGTATAACCTTGGAGCGTAAAATATGCTCCTTCTTATCCATGATTTTAACATGAACCTCTTCATACGTTAAATCTTCCACTATTTCGTCCAGTTCTAACTCAATAATGTGGTGGGGGTATTTCATATATTTACGTAACATAGATATGTAAAAAACGTTATGAACACGAGACATACTTGGCGGTAAAGCGAGTCTATAGGCCACAGTTCCTACTCGATCGAGGATTAAAAATGGGCCAATGAATCGAGGATTGAGCTTTCCTCTCTTTCAAAATCTCGTAACTCCTTTCCATGGAGCAACACGTAACAACACATGATCTCCAATATCGAATTCTACGTCCTTTCGATGAAGATCAGCATAACTCTTTTGTCGATCTTGTGATGTTTTTATACATTGTCGGATCGTTTAAATCTTTTCCGTAGTCATACGTACCAACTCCGGTCCCAACAACGTTGCTTCATCCACCTCATCCCAGCATACAGTAGAATGACACTTTCTTCCATACAACGCCTCGAATGGAGCCATGCCAATACTTGTTTGATAACTATTGTTGTAGGAAAACTCCACCAATGGTAAGAACTTGTCCCAACTTCCCTTGAACTCAAGGACACAGAGTCTTAATAGATCTTCAAGAGTTTGAATAGTCCTCTCAAACTTTCTGCAACTCGTAAATCCGCGCCCATAGCTTTCTGCAAACTAACCCAAAATCGTGAAGTGAATCTTGGGTCTCGATCAGAAACTATGGATACTGGCATACCATGCAGTCTTACAATCTCATTTATGTACATACGAGAAAGACGTTCAAGTGTATAAGTTTCTCGTATAGGTAAGAAATGAGCCGACTTGGTCAATCTATCAACAATGACCCAAATCGCATCTATGCCTTGAGAAACCTTGGGATGACCGGTAACGAAATCCATGGTAATGCGCTCCCACTTCCATTCTAGAATTTCAAGTTGTTGCAATGGACCTTTTAGTACTTGATGCTCCTCTTTGACTTGTTGACAAGTTAGACACCTTGAGTTAACTCCGCGATCTCTCTCTTCATATTGCTCCACCAAAATGTATGTCGAAGATAATGATACATTTTGGTACTCCCAGGATTGATTGCAAACGGTGTGTTGTGCGCCTCCATCATGATTTTATCTTCAGAATCGTCGTTAGGAACACAAAGTCTAGAGTTGATTCAAGTATTCCTTCTTCATCGATTCTTGCTTCCCATAGCACCTTCTTGCACTTTCTTCCTCATAACGCATCCAGCTCCGTGTGCAGTAGCTTGAGTAGCTTTAACTTTATCGATTAAAGTCGGTTCTACTCGTATATTCGCCATCATCACATGGGTCCCTGGAGTCTTTAACTCTATCTCCATCCTTTGCAAGTCACAAAAAATGGGCCTTTATGTTGACAATATCGCACTCGTACTTGCATATGATCTTCTACTCAATGCGTCAGCTACCACGTTCGCTTTTCCAGGATGGTATTGGATGGTATGATCATAATTCTTGCTTCCGGCATAGCATCTGCTTGCACTTTCGTCTTCATACGCATAAGTTCCAGGTCTGTAACTTGAGCAGCGTTAACTTTATCGATTAAAATCGGTTCTACTCGTATATTCGCTATCATCACATGGGTCCCTGGAGTCTTTAACACTATCTCCATCCTTTGCAAGTCATATAAAATGGGCCTTTACGTTGACAATATCAAGACTTCATGCGTGATATGATCTTCTTACTCAATGCGTCAACACTACGTCATTATGAAGATGGTATTGAATAATATGATCATAATCTTTCAGCAGTTCAAGCCAACGTTGTTGCCACATGTTGAGTTCCTTTTGAGTGAAGAAATATTTGAGGCTTTTATGATCCGTAATGATCTCCACTTTCTCCCCATACAGGTAATGCCTCCAAATTTTAAGTGCGAAAACGACAGCTGCCAACTCTAGATCATGAGGAAGATAATTCCTCTCATATTCTTTGAGTTGTCGCGAGGCATAGGCTATGACTTTCCCATGTTGCATGAGAACACATCTTAAACCCTTGCCTGTAGCATCACTGTAGATTACATATGTTGGGTTTCGGCATAGAAACGCAACGAAAATAAACCAATTATAGGCAATTCTGAAACCCTAAAATAGGATCCATGCGAAAAATTTAATTATTTCAGAGGTTAGAAATTATACCAATTGTTAAATCTAGAATCGATGCGGTCGAATCTCCAACGCAATTCAAACGGACTGCGTCTCTACGGTATCCACACGAACGCTTCACACGAATCATCCTACGATCTCAGAGAGAAAGGAAACGCGATCTAGCCACCAAGGATGCGGATTTTAAACTGCTTTCTCTAGTCTCTCTCTAAGAGCGGCTAGGGTTTTAGTTAATGAATAATACCTAAAATGGTTGCACATATCATATATATAGCGATTAAAAAGAAATTATTAAAAACCTAATTTAATAAAATCCGAATTTATATATATATATCTTAATTAAGTCTTACTTAAATAATATACCTATATATAATTATCCTATTAATTTAAATTAAGTAATTTAAATACTATCAATCATATTGACATATTTAAATCTTTATAATTTAAATTAATTCCCTTTTCATTACGTTACATGTGTGTGACCACATAGGTTATTATTACGTTGGCAATAATTTTAAAATCATATTATAAAATTATAAACAGTGAGCGGCATCTAGTAATACATCACTGCTACCCAAGTAATAATAAGATCGATGATTCGATGCTACCTTTTAGTGACCAATGTTTAAATGTAATTTAATCCATTTAACCTTAATATCCTAGATTAAACTCGAGTCATGGAATGTGTCATACTCTTCATAATTTAATCTGAGTTTTTCTTGATCAATGAGTAGACTATATGAAACAAATCACTATTTGAGCATGGCCATGCATTTCATAGTCCTACTCAATCAAGAGGCCTATGGATATCACCCCTAATACATAGGAGGGTTAAATTCCATCTAGATCACTCATATTCCTCACACGATTCATGATGTACCACCTTTATAGTCCACCCTATTAAAGGTGACATTTGATGATATCAAAGTACATAAATTCCCGTGAAGAAATATAGTGATTTCAGGTCGGAGGACCATTACATCATTGTCACTATGAGAATTTCTAATGACACTTCACATAATGCTCCACATAGAATTCTCATGTTGGGTCTGTCCAGTACATCGTTCTCTAACATGTACCTATGCATTGACTTAATATCTCATATATTTATGACCAATGAGATTTGGTCATCAGTCAATCCACATACTAGTCTTAATGCATTATTGTTGTCCCATCAATAATGATACTCGACTAGGGACATTTAAGAACAATGATACTAATTGTAAATATATAATCTCATGTTCAAGTCACATACTTGAAACTATATAATTTGTATCAATATTCTAAGGATTTTTATTATGTTAATATTTATATAACACAGTAAATAAAACCATAATAAAATCATTCATTTATTCAATCAAATATAATATCAAAACGTTAAGCAATTATATCAAATAATTGGCCTCTAGGGCATAAACTCTAATAGTCTCCCACTTGCACTAGAGCCAATCACTCATGTATCTAATACCCATAGAACTATTGTGACCGTCGTGCTTCTGCTGCGACAAAGCCTTGGTCAGTGGATCTATAATATTATCATCTGTTGGCACTCTTCCTATATGTACATCTCCTCTATCAATGATTTCACGGATGAGATGGTACCACCTAAGTATATGCTTGGATCGTTGGTGAGATTTGGGTTCCTTAGCTTTGTCTAATGGCTCCATTATTATCACAAGATAGAGCAACGGATCAACAATGGTTGGAACAACAACAAGTTCGATGATGAACTTTTTAATCCATCTGACCTCCTTGTCATTTGCACTAGAAACAACAATATACTCGACCTCATTGTAGAATCGACTCCATCGTCTCTTGCTTCGAACTTTTCCATTAATGACACCACCCTTAAGGCAAAAACACAAACCCTCGACCGAGACTTATAGTTATCATTGTCGGTTTGAAACTAACATCTATGTAACCCTTTACTTTGCGGTTCGTCTTCACCTCTATATACCAAGAATGAATCCTTAGTCCTTTTCAGGTACTTGAGGATATTCTTGACTGCTGTCTAGTGACCTTCACCTGGATTCGACTGGTATCTGCTCGTCATGCTCAAAGCATATGAAACACCCAGACGAGTACATATCATTGCATACATGATAGATCCAATTTTTGAAGCATAAGGGATCTTTCTCATACGCTCCTCATCATCTTGTGATTTAGGACATTAGGCCTTAGAGATCTTTACACCATGAGTCACGGGTAAGTTTCCTCTTTTACGCCTCTTGCATCTTTGAACTGTTTCAACACTTTATCAATATATCTACTTTGACTTAGGCCGAGCATTTTTCTCGATCTATCTCTATAGATCCTGATACCTAAAATGTAGGCAGCATAGCCCAAATCTTTCATAGAGAAACATTTTCCTAACCATGTTTTTACAGCTTGTAAGGAAGGAATGTCATTCCCAATAATTAATATGTCATCAACATATAATACTAGGAATACAATATGACTCCCACTAACCTTCTTATATACACAAGGTTCATTTTCATTTTTAATAAAGCCAAATTCTTTGACTGCTTCATCAAATCGAAGATTCCAACTCCGAGAGGCTTGCTTCAATCCATAAATGGATTGCTGCAGCTTACATACCTTTCCAGCATCCTTTGGAGTGACAAAACCCTCAGGTTGTGTCATATACACATCCTCAAGGAGATTTCCGTTAAGGAAAGCAGTTTTGACATCCATCTGCTAGATTTCGTAATCATAAAAAGCTACAATAGCAAGTAAGATCCTGATAGATTTAACCATTGCCACTAGAGAGAAGGTTTCATCATAGTCAACACCTTGAATTTGTTTGAAACCTTTTGCTACCAGTCGGCCTTTATAGGTTTGTACATTACCATCCATGTCGGTTTTCTTCTTAAAAACCCACTTGCACCCGATTGGTTTTACCCCTTCGGGTGGATCAACCAGAGTCCATACTTGGTTAGTATACATGGAGTCCATCCCAGATTTCATGGCTTCAAGCCATTTTTCAGAATCTGGTCCATTCATAGCTTCTTAGTAGGAAGCATGCTCATCTTGATCTATAAGCATCACATCGCCGTTTTGAGTTACAAGATATCCATAATATCTCTTAGGCTCTTGGCGTGTCCTACCAGATCTACGAATGCCTTGTGTAATTTGAGCAGGTTCAATTTCCATAATATCTTGTGGTTCCTGCTCACGTTCTAACTCAGGTTCAATGATATTTTGTGGTTCTCGAATTTCTTCGAGTTCTACTTTTCTCCCACTGTTTCCTTTAGAGACAAATTCTCTTTCTAGAAAAATACCAGTTCGAGCAACAAATACTTGTTTTCAGAAGGTTTGTAGAAATAATACCCTTTTGTTTCCTTTGGGTATCCCACAAAATTACATTTGTCAGATTTGGGTCCGAGCTTGTCAGAATCCAGACATTTTACGAACTCCTCGCAACCCCAAATCTTCATGAACGACATACTAGGACGTTTCCTAGTCCACATCTCATATGGTGTCTTCTGAATCGTCTTTGTAGGAACACGGTTAAGTGTGAATGCAGGTGTCGCTAGGGCATGACCCCAGAAGCTTATTGGAAGATCTGCATGACTCATCATTGATCGTACCATGTCCAACAAGGTTCGATTCCTCCTCTCAGATACACCATTCCATTGCGGTGTTCCAGGTGGAGTGAGCTGTGATATAAGACCACACTCCTTTAGAAGGTCATCAAAGTCTTGGCTTAAGTATTCACCTCCTCGATCGGATTGAAGGGCTTTTATGCTTTTGCCAAATTGGTTTTGAACTTCATTCTTAAATTCCTTGAACTTTTCAAAGGATTCAGATTTGTGTCTTATAAGATACACATATCCATATCTACTAAAGTCGTCAGTAAATGTAATGAAGTAATAAAACCTACCTCTTGCTAATGAACTCATGGGTCCACATACATCACTATGTATAAGTCCCAATTCATCGCTAGCTCGTTCACTGTGTCTAGTGAAAGGGGATTTAGTCATCTTGCCTAATAAACAAGACTCACATTTCTCATATGATTCAAAATCAAATGAATCCAAGAACCTATCTTTATGGAGTTTGGATATGCGTTTCTCATTTATATGGCCTAAACGACAGTGCTAGAGATATGTCGAATTTGAATCATTTGATTTAAATCGTTTTGTATTTATGTTATAGATAGGCATTTCTAAATCAAGAATATAGAGACCGTTAAACAATTGTGCAACACCATAACAAATATCATTTAAATAAAATAAACAACGATTGTTCTTTATTATAAATGAAAACCTTTCTTGTCCAAACAAGAAACATAAATAATTTTTTTGCTTATAGCAGGCACAAAATAACAATATTCTAATTCTAAAACTAGCCCAAGGGCAAAGATAAATGATAAGTTCCTACGACCAAAGGTCAAATAACTTTTGCTCCATTCCCAACTCGTAGGTCAACCTCTCCTTTCGCTTTAAAGTCCTACTCCTCGGGTCCCTTCACATTAACACAAATGTGAGAACCACATCCAAAGATCCAATACCCATGATGTAAAGTAGACAAGTTGACTTCTATAACATATATACTGAATCGAAGTCGTATTTCCTTTCCTTTTCTTCACTTCTTCCAAATAAGCATGATAGTTCCTTTTCCAATTGTCCGGGTTTTCCATGTATGACATTCACCTTCTTTAGCCACCCCACCTTTAGGTTTTAAAGCTCGTTTGGTTTTGGAATTGGGTTTGGCAAAAGATTTAGATCCTATCTTCTTCTTGCGCTTTCCAATTTCCCTTAGCATTCCCCTTTTGTACCATCATTATGGGAGCGGGTCCTCGCTTTTTCATGTTGTTCTCGGCGCTCTTAACATGCTCAACAACTCAAGAGGGGTTTCTCAATTTCATTCATAAGATAGTTCATAACAAATTGAGAGTAGCTGCTGTTCAAAGATTGCAAAACAAGATCTGTTTGGGCTTCCGGAGTGATTGGAAAACCCAACCTATCAAGGTACTCAATATACCCAATCATTTTTAGCATATGTGGACCAACTGGATCACGTTCACCCATTTTGCAGTGATACAACACCTTGCTTGTATCATACCTCTCCTGTCGAGCATGCCTTTCGAACAATTTCTTGAGATGCTTGATCATCTCATAAACATCCATCAACTCATGTTTCTTCTGAAGCTCAGCGTTCATGGTTGCTAGCATGACACAACTCACGTCCAGAGCATCATCTTGATGCTTCTTGTAAGCATTATGCTCCGCACGTGGTGCAGTGACAACTGGTGCTGCAGGAATGGGCCCATCAAGGACATATAGCTTGCACTCTTGTTTGAGGACAATCCTCAAGTTCCTATGCCAGTCAAGGAAATTAATTCCACTCAGCTTGTCCTTTTCAAGGACTGATCGTAATGAAAGACTATATGTGTTGTTGTTGTTTGCCATTTGATATCTATAATTTATAAGTGCAAAAAATAATAAGTCAAATTGCAGAGTTGATATTATATAATTGATAATAGTACATTCAAAATATACCTCCCACTATATTATTCAAATTAATAGCCCTCACCATTAATTCGGAAAGCATTTTCTATTAAATCTTTCTAGTGAGCCAAGATCCATATTTCATTATGCCTTAAGTTAGCTTTGGCTAATCTCTTAAAACATAATTATTTAGGTAGCCAACCCTTGTCAATTATATCATATATATAACCCCGGATAGTTTGGTAAACAACATTTGTTTCTAGTCCATCTAATGGTACCTACCAAACTCCATGCCTCTAAGTCCACAATCCTATTGAGATAACTTAGTTAAGTCGGGCCCAATGATTTTAACAGTTTGGATATCACAATTATCCTATCGCATCTTACCTAGATAAATAGGGTACTTTGCTTTGGCAAACCTACATCTATTGTTGAAGGTCTTGATGAGTGTTATTCATTGGAAGGCATCTGATTTTAGACTTAATATTTTATTGAGGGATTTTATAAATTAATTTAGATCTCACCAATTTTAATCTTATTAAGCATGCACATTATTTATCATATCACATCACATACAAGCATAAATAAAGTGCGAAATTAAATGTGTCATAGTTATGGCCCAATCCACTGTCAATCTTTTCAAGCTAATGAAAGATTTAAGGTCAATCTAAGGTGGTAAAAAGATCTTAAAATAAATAGCTTCCTTGGATCTTCCTCAAGCATGTGCCTCCTCTCCATCATCATCTTTTCATCGTGTTCTCCATCTTGACATCTTCATCGATTACAGATTATTACATGACATAAAGAAATCTTGAGTTACATTCGAGGGGATTTAGATGAGAAGAGAATATTACATTAGAATTTATAGAAAGGCACGACATGCAAGCCGTATTTCAAAACCAAAAAACCACTAACCTATGGGTCAAAAGGCCATAATTGTGCACCATGCATATCACAATAAACACATAACAATTTATATATAATTAAAGAAAACTATATATAACATATAGGGGACACGACCATCGTAAGCTTCTGACGGGGGGGTCCATGGGGGTCTCCCCACAGCGGTGGTCCCAAGATACCATGCAGTCTTACAATCTCATTTATGTACATACGAGAAAGATGTTCAAGTGTATAAGTTTCTCGTATAGGTAAGAAATGAGCCGACTTGGTAAATCTATCAACAATGACCCAAATTGCATCTATGCCTTGAGAAACCTTGGGAAGACCCCAGAACTAAATCCATGGTAATGCGCTCCACTTCCATTCTGGAATTTCAAGTTGTTGCAATGGACCTTTTGGTACTTGATGCTCACCTTGACTCGTTGACAAGTTAGACACCTTGAGATAAACTCAGCGATCTCTCTCTTCATATTGCTCCACTAAAATGTATGTCGAAGATCATGATACATTTTGGTATTGCAAACGGTGTGTTGCGCGCCTCCATCATGATTTTATACTTTAAATCAGGGTCGTTAGGAACACAAAGTCAGGAGTTGACTCGAAGTATTCCTTTTTCATTGATTCTTGCTTCCGGCATAACATCTTCTTGCACTTTCGTCTTAATACGCATCAGCTCCAGGTCTGTAGCTTGAGCAGCGTTAACTTTATCGATTAAAGTCGGTTCTACTCGTATATTCGCTATCATCACATGGGTCCCTGGAGTTTTTGACACTATCTCCATCCTTTGCAAGTCATATAAAATGGGCCTTTGCGTTGACAATATAACACTCGTACCCGCATATGATCTTCTACTCAATGCGTCTGATACTACGTTCGCTAACCAGGATGGTATTGAATAATATGATCATAATCTTTCAGTAGTTCAAGCCAACGTCGTTACCGCATGTTGAGTTCCTTTTGAGTGAAGAAATATTTGATGCTTTTATGATCCGTAAAGATCTCCACTTTCTCCCCATATAGGTAATGCCTACAGATTTTAAGTGCGAAAACGACAGCTGCCAACTCTAGATCATGAGTAGGATATTTCCTTTCATATTCTTTGAGTTGTCGTGAGGCATAGGCTATGACTTTCCCATGTTGAATGAGAACACATCTTAAACCCTTGCCTGAAGCATCACTGTAGATTACATATGTTGGGTTTCGGCATAGAAATGCAACAAAAATAAACCAATTAAAGGCAATTTCGAAACCCTAAAACAGGATCCATTCGAAAAATTCAATTATTTCAGAGGTTAGAAATTATACCGATTGTTAAATCTAGAATCGATGCGATCGAATCTTCAACGCAATTCAAACGGACTGCGTCTCTACGGTATCCACACGAACGCTTCACACGAATCGTCCTACGATCTGCAGAAGAAGGAAACGCGGTACTAGCCACCAAGGATGCGGATTTTCTGAAACTGTTTTCTCTCTAGTCTCTCTCTAAGAGCGGCTAGGGTTTTGGTTAATGAATAATACCTAAAATGGTTTGCTATATCATATATATAGCGATTAAAAGGAATTATTCAAAACCTAATTTAATAAAATCAAATTTATATATATATCTTAATTAAGTCTTACTTAAATAATATACCTATATATAAATTATCCTATTAATTTAAATTCATAATTTAAATACTATCAATCATATTGACATATTTAAAACTTTATAATTTAAATTAATTCCTTTTTAATTACGTTCTATATGTGTTACCCTATAGGTTATTATTACGTTGGCAATAATTTTAAAATCATATTATAAAATTATAAACAGTGAGCGACATCTAGTAATGCATCACTGCTACCCAAGTAATAATAAGATCAATGATTTGATGCAACCTTTTAGTGACCAATGTTTTAATGTAATTTAATCCTTTTAACCTTAATATCCTAGATTAAACTCGAGTCATGGAATGTGTCATACTCTTCATAATTTAATCTGAGTTTTTCTTTATCAATGTGTAGACTATATGAAACAAATCACTATTTGAGCATGGCCATGCATTTCATAGTCCTACTCAATCAAGAGGCCTATGGATATCACCCATAATACATAGGAGGGTTAAATTTCATCTAGATCACTTATATTCCTCACACGATTCATGATGTACCCAATAATCACCTTTATAGTCCACCCTATTAAAGGTGACATTTGATGATATCAAAGTACATAAATTCCCGTAAAGAAATATAGTGATTTCAGGTCAGAGGACCATTACATCATTGTCACTATGAGAATTGCTAATGACACTTCGCATAATGCTCCACATAGAATTCTTATGGTGGGTCTGTCCAGTACATCGTTCTCTAACATGTACCTATGCATTGACTTAATATCTCATAAATTTATGACCAATGAGATTTAGTCATCAGTCAATCCACATACTAGTCTTAATGCATTATTGTTGTCCCATCAACAATGATACTCGACTAGGGACATTTAAGAACAATGATACTAATTGTAAATATATAATCTCATGTTCAAGTCACATACTTGAAACTATATAATTTGTATCAATATTCTAAGGATTTTTATTATGTTAATATTTATATAACGCAGTAAATAAAACCATAATAAAATCATTCATTTATTCAATTAAATATAATATCAAAACGTTAAGCAATTATATCAAATAATTGGCCTCTAGGGCATAAACTCTAACAACATATCCCTCCGTACCAGATGGTATTGTCAGAACAGGTGCTGAAATAAGTCTCCTCTTGAGTTCTTGAAAACTTTTCTTACATTCCACGCTCTAACCGAATTTTGTATCTTTTTGAGTCAGCTGAGTTAATGGAGTAGCGATTCGAGAAAACCCTTTTACGAATCTCCGATAATAACCAGCTAAGTCGAGAAAGCTACGTACTTTGGTCACTGATTTAGGTTTCTCCCAGCTTTGAATAGCTTCAATCTTTGCTGGGTCAACAGATATTCCATGACTTGATACTACGTGCCCAAGGAATGCTACTTCCTCAAGCCAGAACTCGAATTTCTTCAACTTGGCATAAAGCTTGTTTTCACGAAGCTTTTGGAGTATCAGCCTCAAGTGTTTCTCATGATCTTCAAGGCTTTTGGAATATATGAGGATGTCATCAATAAAGATGACCACAAAGTGATCCAAATATCCCTTGAATACTCGGTTCATCATATCCATGAAGGCAGCAGGAGCATTAGTCAATCCAAAAGCATGACTAAGAATTCATAATACCCGTACCGAGTTCTGAAGGCAGTCTTTGGAATATCCTCAGTTTTAACCTTCAACTAATGATATCCAGAACGAAGATTGATCTTTGAAAAGAATTGTGCTCCTTGAAACTGGTCATCAATGTGAGGTAACGGATACCTATTCTTGATAGTGACATGGTTTAATTCCCAGTAGTCAATATAAAGTCACATACTCCCATCTTTCTTCTTCACGAATATAACAGGAGCACCCCAAGGAGACGTACTAGGATGAATGAAACCAATGTCTAACAATTCCTGTAATTGGTTCTTTAACTCCTGAAGTTCAATAGGAGCCATTCGATATGGGGCTTTGGAAATGGGTTTTGTACCAGGTTCAAGGTCGATACAAAATTCAATATCATGTTCTGGGGTTAGGCCAGGAAGTTCTTCAGGGAATACGTCAGGAAATTCATTAACAATAGAAATATCATTCAAATCTGACGTATTTTTGTTTAAATCTGTGACATGAGCTAAGAAAGCTTGACATTCGTTTTTCAATAAATGAATAGCTTTATAGCTTGAGATAACAGTGATTGATTTTAATGGTTTGGTTGCATGAATTCGCATAATAGGTTGGTTAGGAATATGAAAGCTAACAACCTTACGAAAAAAATCAAATTTTGCATGATGAGTAGTTAACCAATCAATCCCTAGAATCACGTCAAATGGAAGTATTTTCAATGAAATAAGATCGACAGGTAATGTGAGGGTACCGATTTGAACCAAATAAGACTTATAAATAGTGGATGTAATGAAAGTTTCTCCCAACGGAGTTTCCACAGATAAGTCAAAGTCTAATTTCTTCGGAGTCAAATTTAAACGTTGAGCGCAAGTAGGAGAAATAAAAGAATGGGTAGAACCGATATCAAATAAGGTATAGACTTCATTAGAGTTTATGATAAGCTTACCCGTGATGACCTCGTTTGGGTTCCTTGCTTTCTAGGAGGTCATAACAAACGCTCTCCCTTGAACTACTGGTTTTGACTTATCTGGGACGACATTTTGTGTCACCGTTCCAACTGGACTTGTCTTCGGTGCACGACAAAATCGGGCTAGGTGACCTTCTCTTCCACAATTATAACACGCTTTGGATGGCATCACGCATTTTGGACTAATGTGTCCCTCCCCTTCGCATTTGAAGCATATGATAGGTGGTCGTTCTCCTTCCTTAACAACGGGTGCTGGTGATGACGTCTTTCCATCAGTGTTGAATCTCCTCTTCTTGAAATGTCCACTTTTATTGTCTTGGCCATGATTACTGTGATGGCCCCGAATCCGAGGTCCCGAATACCGCGGATCCAGTTCGATCATTCTATACAACTATTACTATTTGCGGAAGATATAAACATAAATTGTTTATACATTAAACTTACACACTTTTCCCCAAGGTCGAGTAACCTTAACTTAATACACATTTCATAACTTACTTTACTTATAATAACATTATATACATTATTATTACAATTCTAACTACACACGTAAACTAAAGCTGGAACAGTCTTTAATCTTCCCTTGTATCCGACACGTTCGTCTTAATCTACAATGGTTTATCATGATATAGCAAGGGTGAGCATAAGGATTGCCCAGCAAGTTTAAGTTCAATAATATAACGATATATCATGATTGAAAGAGTCTGAATAATAAGCTGGCTATAATTCAACAATATAATTGTGAACTAACATGAACAAATTTATGACTGAACAAGTATTATACATGAACAAATATATCTGAACCAACTGGTATTGAAGGTGATCAGCCTTTCATACCTGACTTATACATGCAATATGTACAAAGTACAATTCATGGCAACTAACAATGATTAACCATAAGCTTATCTGAATGCAACGCAATTTATAATTCTTTATCTGAAGACCTAATATTAGTAATATAGATCTCCAATATTAGAATAATATCATCACAATATAATTATTACATAAATAACTCTCATCATTTCATCTTAGACTTTCCTTTGTCCTTGCTTCGAGCCCTCGGTATTATCGACCTTATATCGAAAGGTTTAAGCAAGAATGAGCACAAATTGCCCAAATAAGTATATAAAGTAGTTTGAGAACATACATCAGAAGTAAAAGCATTAGTATGAATATTTCTCAATGGTTGAAATAAATATCAAGAGATAAACTGGAATATCAAGATAAGAGTTCTAGAATTCTCAATAGCATACTAAGGGGTGTTAGATACCCTGAACATTACTTTGTTTCATCAAAAACCATCAGACGGTTTAACAATCAAATAGATTGTAAACGGTCTCTGCAAGTACTCCAGGTGATCAGCCTATCGTACCCTACATTGTGCACAAGTATAAAGTTTAAGCGCATAAGCGTAAATGGGACTATATGCCCGTCATTAGTTACCCCGTTATCTGGGTTGTTCATCTTAGTATTCATACGGGACCTCACCAAAGCAATTTGGATTGGTAAACAACAAATAGCTTCAAAGGATTTGAATTGTTTAAATAATATATTATGTTT
Source organism: Panax ginseng (assembly GCA_020205605.1). Classification (NCBI taxonomy): domain Eukaryota; kingdom Viridiplantae; phylum Streptophyta; class Magnoliopsida; order Apiales; family Araliaceae; genus Panax; species Panax ginseng. The sequence goes on from CM035150.1 coordinate 67,333,165, forward strand.
GCATCAATAACATCTAGTTTGACTTAAATCTAGAAAGCATGCTTGAATATAGTTCATTAAGGGAATACTGAACTTTAAAGTATAGCGATTTGCAATAGGAACCTGAATAATCATCAATAACGTTTGAAGTTATAGAACTTTACAATAAAGGAGCTTGCATTTAATGATTAATTAATCACAAGCCCAAACTTACCTCGCGCAATCAACCCAATAAGAGTTGAATAAATTCATAATGAAAAATAGGGTAAGAAACTTGCCTTGCTCGTTGTTTACCAATAATGTATTAACGACTACGACTATCTACACTTCACGTGCCTACTACACAATTGTATAATCATGCACATCAACTATTAGCAACGCATAGTAGTTATAATATAAACTTTACTCTATAATTTTCAGAGTTTACTCTACGATTTTCACTGACTCTATGATTTTCAGAGTTTACTCTACGATTTTCACTAACTCTACGATTTTCATTGACTCTACGATTTTTGAGTTTACTCTACGATTTTCACTGACTCTACGATTTTCATTGACTCTACGATTTTTACTCTACGATTTTCACTGACTCTACGATATTCAGAGACTCTACGATTTTTACTCTACGATTTTCACTGACTCTACGATTTTCACTGACTCTACGATTTTTACTCTACGATTTTCACTGACTACGATTTTCAGAGTTTACTCTACGATTTTCACTACTTGCTAAATTTAACTCCCTTTCTTATGAAATTTGGACAGGTTGTACCTCATGCTACATACTATTTTTTAAAATTATAACATACGCTAATCGAGTTATCTACACCATGATTCTGAGGCTCCGAAAAACCCCAAAAATCACAGATTTCACATTCAACCAACTTTGAAAAATTTTGTGATTTTGATTCTAGCATGCATGGGCTTGACTCCTACCATCTGCATCACTTCTACCAACATATATGAACATGCTACAACAAACCAACTCACTAAATTACCATGCTATGAACAAATTGACTACAAAGAGGCATTTTATCAACATATCGCATACATTCATGAAATATTTGATTCTCTATGTAATTGCAACATGTTTAACCATACTTTTCATTCATTATCCTCCTCATAACAGAAACCAACAATATTATCATAGCCTTACGATATCAACATAAACCATTTACCATGGCTATACATGCTTTTTCACTATTTTTCTTCAAGAACATGAAAAAGACAGTTTCATAGCTTACCTTTTTGGATGAATTTCCCTTGCGTTAATTTGATTATCCCTCTTCCTTGCTTGTTAGTTGCTAAGAGATCTCTAGAATACTACCACACTATCTATATATGTATAGCTTTGTTAGAGTCTTTTGATTCCCATAACCCCCAACTCCCATAACCCCCAACACTAATGATTAATTACTCACAGTACTTAATAATACAATAATATAGTTAATTAATAGGAAGAATGTGAGAGTTAGAGAAAATGAATGTGGGAGTTAAAAAGAATTTTGGTTTTAAGGAATAAAATAAATTACTTCCACCCTAGCTATTATGTAATATACGTATACTCCCTCCCTTGTCCCGAGTTAATAGTCTCATGGGTCCATCAGTTCAGCTAATTTCTATTACAATATATATATATATTATTTTAATTAATTAATCAATTAATAAGCTATTTGACTATTTTACCCTTCAGAACCAAACGTGTTCGATACTTATATCGGTTCCTACTAAAGTCGACGTTCCGGACATTATGGGACTATCCGTTTAGTCAAAATCATCTCTGAAATTTGTAGTTGACTTTTTCCTCAAAAAAGTCAACTGGATGACTTTGACCAAAAAGTCAATCGTGACATTTTTTCATGATTACAGTCTATCTTGACTAATTTCGACGTTCCGGACTCAAATACGCAGTCTGCGCCTCTAAATTCCGCTCTGAACTCTAGCTCATAATTTAATGTCATCCCACGTAATAAATAGAATAATTTCCCACTTAATCAATTTAAATAGTTAAATAAAATTAAACCAACCATTTAAATACATCTCATCACATATCTTGAAATAACACATATATGTACAACACATATACATCTAATAAATGAAATCACCCAAAAGTTTCATATAAATTCGGTTATTAATAATTCTTAAATTACATTAAAAAAAAAATCTCGGATATTACAAAACACATACATATCATTATTTCAGTCTAAAAACGCAACAGGAGAGCGACCAAAGTCAGTCAAAGTGGTGTCAGAAAACAAGTTCTTGAAAGATCTGGGTTTTCCATATCGTCCTTCAGGCAGATCGGTCAACTAAGTTTGACCAAGATTATCTTCAACTCTATTAAGTATCTGGGTGATCTAAAGACTTTAACATGTAGTATGCATGTCAGACAACAACCTTAAAGTAACAACATGGCCAAAACATCAAACGACTGCAAGATCTAGAGCCTGCAAAAACCTGTCAGACAAGATCTTGTTTTCTGGGTTACCCAGAAACCAGACTTCGTGAATGGTCAATGGGTTTTAACCAACAATAACTCTCGATCCAAGCGTACACTGACCCCGATTCGAGTTTAAGAACAAAGACCAACTAACATACTACAAGTATAAACATTTAAAACACTAAACACATTAACATACAACGATCTATGACGTTTGACATTTGCTTGTCAGACGACCTTGAAATTTTTTTCCAGATTTTTTCAAAACTTAAATTTCGAGCATCTAGATGTTATAGATCCTTGATCTATCAACCCAGATCTCTAATTGACACCTTATTACACAACTCTAACTAATCACTAACAACATTTAACATCAAATCACTGATTTTCGAAATTAGGGTTTATACCTCTTTTCAACTTGATTTTTTTGATTTCTAATCTTTGATCTTGTTCTTGACTTGCTATTAACTGATCATGGTTCATCTTCTCACACTCTCTCACTCTAAGATCCAAATTTCTAGAGAGAGAAAGGCTTGGGAGAAAATGAAAATGAAAGTAGGTTTTCTCTCTCCCTAATCTTTATATTATGTATGATGCAATGTAATGGGCTGACAAGTATGGCTGATATCAGTCACATGGCTGGTCAATAATTGTTCACCAACTCCAAATATTGTAAGATATACAAGCAACCTTCAATAATGCAACAAATGGCATTTTAGTCATTTCCATTTAATTTTAATGGTATTTATGTAAATGGTCCAAACCCTTAGGGTTTAGGGTTTGATTTTCTATGATTTCAAAAATTAGGTTTTCAAAATTTAGGTTTCCAAAAATAGAAAATTAATATTTCTAAATTATAATTAGAATTTTCTAATTATATTAAAATTTCTTAATCATAACTTAAATCTTGTTAATTAGGATTAGTATTTCCTAATTAAAATTGCTAATTAAGCAATTAGGGTCAAAATGGTCCTTAGGGTTTATAACCCACGAATTAGGATTTTAAATAGAAAAATAATATTTCTAATTTAGAAATTAGATTTCCTAATTAGATTAGGGTTTCCTAATTACTTAACTTGAAAATTAGGATTAGGGTTTCCTAATTATCTTTACAAATATTAAATTAATACTTAGGTTTTCCCTAATTATAAAATTAGGGTTTCTTATCCCGAAGTTAGGGTTTTCTAAATAAATTACGGTTTCCAGTAAATCTTTAGGGTTTTCCCTAATTAGATTATAACGTTAAACCTTATACATAGCATTCATATTCCCAAACTAGGGTTTTATTCACCGAATTAGGGTTTTAGAACTTGTTTTAGGGTTTCTTGTTAATCGTTAGGGTTTTCTAACCGAACGTTGACGTTCTTAATATAAAATTATGGTTTGTTACAGATATCGTTTATCTGGTCAACCCTTGACCCTTAACCACATACTGTACACATATCACAGAACATAAACGCTTATTCCCTTAATCGTGAATAATTCACTTAAATCCTTCACAAAATTTTGAAATCCTCAAAATTCCATCTTAAAAATATCAAACGCATACACTTATTTTCTGTCTAGGTTGTAATATCAAACCTTAAATTAATTAATTAAAATTTTAAAAATTATCTAAATTCTCGGGTTGTCACATTCACCCCTTCTTCTAAAAATTTTGTCCCCGAAATTTACCTTACACCTTATAGCATACTGCTTACACCATTCACACATATTCGTTTGCTACCCAATACATCGCTCACAAGAGTAAAATTTTTTAAATTTTGCTGAGGAGTCATATAGACTATTTGTCTGTCATTTTCGCAAAGGTCATACGGAAATTCATCCACAAACCGGCATAACTTACTAACACAAAGGGTGATTAGCCCGATATGCCCTGTACTGGCCAAGTACTGCTTTTATCTGTTTTTCTTCACTGCCATAGGCACAAAATTCTACCTCAGTCTTATTGGATTCCGCACCAAAACAATTTGGTTCAGGAAATTTCTTTTAATGAACACTTAGAGTTTTCACAAACTTTAGTCTAGCTGAATCGAATAGCATAGACTCATACCAATAATTCAATTCAATCGAATTATTTAGATGTAGCCAAACCCTGTTGGCAAATTAAAATTTTTGAAAAATATTTTCGAGAATGACTTCATGATGCCGTACTGTATTAACAATCCGTTTGAGGATGCCGTCATTATATGACTTTGTCATAACACATCATACGATGGTGGAATAACGATTTTAGATCAAATTCACACTAAGTATTTCTGTATTTACAACTCCATCAAATTTTTATCATCTCTGCACCAGGTTACATGGTACATGAGTGATAAATAAAATGTATTTTGATATTTCAAATCGTTTGCGTCTAGCTGAAATAAGTAGCATAGACTATATTTTATATCGTTTCAGAAATGATTACGAGTCTACATATTATTTATTTATTTTTTTAAAAAGCACATAGTGCGTATTTAGCTTGATGTCAAAATTTCGAATTCTAGCATAGCTAGGAGTTTTGAAAACTTATTTCTTCACTAACAATCATTTGCTTAACAAACTATCTGTTCCTATAATCTTTAATACTCCATTTACACACAACTATACCCAGTTCGTCAAACCACACTTATGAGTCCATAAATTACCATAATCATATGAGTTTAAGAACTTTCCTAGACAGACTTTTGGCGTCCATTCGCTGAGGGGTTCATAAATATTTCATATAACTATGAATCAAGTATGTCATAAGTATGAGTTTTAAGAACTCGTACTTAACCTTATATCCTCTACCTATGGCCTTTCTATCTGTTATACACATAAGAAAGGAATCACATGCATATATCAAATAGCGCGACACAAACATTTCAATGATTATCATTGCCTGAACTAAGTAGTTTTTACACCAAGTACAATTCCCCGCCCACACAAGGAATCATACAACTCAGCTGCCGACATGAATCCTCAATTGAATCCCCACCTAACACTAAACCCCTCTTCAATATGAGTTTCATTTAACTCGTATTCATAATCCTTTCCTGAATCTGTACCAATTCATAGTAAAACTGACACCCAGCAATCTTGCTGTAAACTTTTCAATCAGTCGCTTGATCCTCCTCCATATTATAACCTTATCCGATCATGGGGTGATCTCATCGTATATGTTACGATTCATTTCTATACTATGATCGTTTTGTTTTACGATATTCTATCTCTGAACTTTTAGTCTTTTAGACTCTATCTATTCACCACTACTATTCAACTTTATTATCAGAGTTAGGGAACTCTATATCTTATAACTCGCCGAGATTCGTCTTTGAATCTTACTGACCAACTAACTCTATGTGAGTTAGTAATTATCCTAATCATTGTGGTTATTAGTCTCAGGTATACCTACCTAAGGTTCATAACCTACAACTTTGATACCAACTGTGAGGGCCTCGAATCCGAGGTCCCGAATCACCGCGGATCCGGTTCGACCATTCTATACAACTATTACTATTTGCGGAAGATATAAACATAAATTGTTTATACATTAAACTTACACACTTTTTCCCAAGGTCGAGTAACCTTAACTTAATACACATTTCTTAACTTTCTTTACTTACAATAACATTATATACATTACTATTACAATTCTAACTACACACGTAAACTAAAGCTGGAACTGTCTTTAATCTTTCCTTGTATCCGACGCGTTCGTCTTAATCTGCAATGTTTTATCATGATATAGCAAGGGTGAGCATAAGGATTGCCCAGCAAGTTTAAGTTCAATAATATAACGATATATTCTGATTGATAGAGTCTGAATAATAAGTTGGCTATAATTCAACAATATAATTGTGAACTAGCATGAACAAATTTATGACTGAACAAGTATTATACATGAAATATATCTGAACCAACTGGTAATGAAGGTGATCTGCCTTTCATATCTGACTTATACATGCAATATGTACAGAGTACAATTCATGGCAACCAACAATGATTAACCATAAGCTTATCCGAATGCAACACAATTTATAATGCTTTATCCGAAGACCTAATATTAGTAATATAGATCTCCAATATTAGAATAATATCATCACAATACTATTATATATATACACAGAATAACCTAAACACATAACACATAACCCTATTGTGACGCCCCCAAAATAGGTATACATCACCTATTCTGAGTCGTCAAATACATGGTATAGAATACAAATAGAACTTAATTATACAATTGTCGTGTAAAGTACGACAAAACATAAGCTGTGAGTTTTAATACAAATATTGTCATCTAGACAATATACAAACTCAAATTTAATATTATTACATTTATTTTCCACTATTTCACTGAATAGTGAGGACTACTAATGCTATCATCCGTCCGGCTACTCCCGTCCCCTCGACTAGTCCTCGCTACATTCTCATTTCAAAGAGAACAATAAAAGTAAAAGGGTGAGCTCAACTAGCCCAAGAGGAAATATTATGACTAAGATAATGTAGAATATATTATCGTTAGCCTTCAACAAAGATGTTAAACCGATACAATATAACAACCATCAAGTTTAAGCAGGCGGAACAAGCAATCCATTAAAAGAGTCAAGTAGAGAATAAAATCTAATATCTTTTATGATTTAGAAGGTTTTTCATCACTTTTATCATTGGGACTCGACAATAAATAATCCACATCATCAAATCACCCCTGCACTACGGCCAACGATATTCTTTAGTATCACGACCACAATTATCCATGCACTGCGGGCCAAGAATATTTTTGTATCCAATATTTGTCATGATCATGCCAACAACTGTCCATCAATGCTCTACGGGCCAATGAGAACTTTTTTCACATCATTTGTAACATTACGGTCATGATTACACCGAATAATCCCTGGTCATAATCATACCAAGTCCATCTATGCACTATAGGCCATAGATGACTTTCAACAAAATATAAACATGAGGATGATGACAATGCTATAAGAATTCAATAAAACAAGTTCAAGAATTAATTTATCCAGGAACTAATAACGTCCAAATTGTCAACATGATACTGCTTTGTAGAGTAAAATTCAAGAATGCTCGTAAGAATATTTCCATGAAAAGATCTTTGGATGAAGCGCAAATATCAAGGATATTCTACTAATTTCATGGAGTATAGAAGCCAAAACTTTAACCAACTGAGTATAATAAGGAATGGAATAACAAAAGAAATCACCAGGCATGCGATAGACCGCACAGGCAGGTTATTCCAATAGAATAATAAATAACGAATCGGTCCCATGTAAAACGCATATATCTGAGATATTCCAACAAAATATTAAAGATGAGAATCGAGTCCGCGTAAAACACGCAGACGGGATATTCCAATGAGAATAATAAAGACGGAATCGGTCCGGCGTAAAATGCATGAGCATGGATATTCCAAAGAGAATAATAAAGACGGAACCGGTCCGTGAGAACGCACAAAACAAGATGTTCCAACGAATGATAAAGAATTGAACAACGTAAGAATTTCACCAAGTATAGGGTAGCCCGCGTATATAGGTTATTCCAACAGAATAATACAGAATGGAATAACAGAAGTTCTCTTCATGGATAAGAAAGAAATAATACTGTAAGACCCCAACTTATTATTAATGTAATTTAATTTTCTCTATTTATTAGTTTGAAATAGTAAGGGTTAATTTGATTAATGTGGATAGTTATGGGTAAAATACGCAAATATTTCGAATAAACAAGTGGTTATAAAATATTCATTGTTGTTTGGGAATATTCGTTTGGTCGTGGAATATTAAATCTTTTCGGTGAATATTAAATACGACGGTCTATCTTTTGTGGGCCCCATAACTGAAAGCGATTGGATGAAGAAAACGACAAATATAAGTTGTTTATAAATAATGGCGTAGTTATTCCAAATAAATCTTGTTGAATACCCGTGTGTTAAAACACACGATGTCGCCGTTGTTGCCACGAAGACACGGTATTGCACTAATTATTGATTCTTACGTGAAAGGCACTACTCAATAATTGTTACGGTAATTATTTATTAAAGATTTTATTTCATTGATTCAATAATTCTGCGTTGATTTTTTATATTACTCGTTGTTTCAATAATTGTCACTACACAATATTTTCCATTATCGAAGCAATAATTCATATTATCCGAATAATATTATTAGATAACATTATTATTGCAATGTCTAGAAAGTTACGTCTAAGGAGAGGTTTGGTCACCTAATTGCATGGCGCCAAAGAAGGAGAAATTCTTATTGAAAGCCCTCTTTCCTGGAAACTACTTTGTCACCCGATGTTGTGATTCTGTAATATTATTTGTGAATAATTAATTATTGATTTATATGATGAGGAAAATATTGATTTTATGTGGATATAGATGGAGAAAATTTTTAATGTGACAATTTTTGAAAATTAATATTTTATCTTTTTCGATAAAATAATTCATTTAAATATATTATTTTAATAATATATTAATTGCGGTGATATTTTTATAATGAATGTGGGATATATGAGTATACGAGGAGAAAGAGTATTTTTGTTGCAATAAATGTTTAAAACATGTTAAACATGTCGGTGGACCCCATTTCTTGACTGAAATTTGATTATAGCCTGTAAAATCACCCGTTTATAGATTTCGGTCAATTTCTATTTGGAATTTGGAAACAATTTCTTCTGGAAAGTTGTAGAGAATTGAATTTCCTATAAAAACTCATGAGATTTGAATTTTCTGACAAAAGGGCTATTTATTGTGAATTATTGAAGTTCCGAAGCTCCGAAATAATTGATTTTTGGAAGTTTAAATTATTTTAAATAATAAAAACGTTTTTTATACTTAGTTGGAATCATTAGCATGTGCAAGATGACTGAGTTCAGATCTTAGAAGGTGTGCGTAGAGAATTTTAATATATATATTATTATTTTAATAAATTTTCTACTTTGGTGTTCTAAGCATCTTCCTATAAATAGGGTGCTTAGGTTAGAATTGAAAATCACACCAGAAATTGAAGTTTTCTCTCTATATATTTTCGAGCGTATTCTTGTGAGTATTTTGAGTATACTTTGAGTATTGTTATACGGTGCAAGTTCAAGTCATAGCCTACATCCGGTGTTTCAACTAGAAGTACTGTCTTTCGAGGTAAGAGATGTTATTTTATTCGAAAATGATATTATTTCTTCAATATCATTATGCCGAAATATTGGTTGAAAATTTTTATCAAATTTGGAATTTTTTCATGTCGGGGTTACTATTCATGAGTTACTATTCACGAAGCGTGAAGATGTTTTTTTTGTGAAATTTCTATCTTTTGGTGTCGGAGTTACTATTCACGATACTCGCGACTATTCACGAATCTGACACTTATTCAATTTAAAAAATGAAATTTCTTCTTTTTGTCCTAAATATCTACTATGGATACTAGCTTTGATTGTATCCATGTTTTGATCATTCTTGAATTTTACTCCACTTTGATTACTTATGAAGTATTTTTGAACTTGGATTGTTTAAAATACTGAATCCTTAATATTGTTCTTTTGTTTCAATCGGGATTTGTTTCCTTTAAAATATTTTTCATCATCCTCGGTCCTAAATGATGATATTACTTAATATCTTTGGCCTCAGTAGTGCAAAGATGAATGATTTCTTGATTAATATCTTTGCTTGCGTAGTAGCGCAAAGATGAACAGTGTTTAGATGAACATGACCCAATCGATGAATATCTTTGGCTCGTAGTGCAAAGATGAATATTTGATTCCGAGATATATATTGATTGATGTTACGAGGATAAAATATCGACGATGATGAACTTTTAAATTCATATATAGAAGATAGTAGTTTGCATTCTCTACTTAACTCTTCTAATGAATTATTATTTCATTGCGAAGATTGATTTAAAAGCTGGTTGTCTATTGTATTTTATTAGATTTTTCCTGTTTGGAGACTAACGATAATTTGTTGTATATTATCTTAGTCATAATATTCTTTATCGGGCTAGTTGAGCTCACCCTTTTCCTTGTTGTTCCATTTTTCTTCTCGTGGAGGTGAGAATGTAGCGAGTACTAGTCGGGGTATGGAATGAAGGTTCTAGAGAGAGTTGTTTAGTAGTCCTCACCATTTTTGTAAAATAATGTATAAATAATTGTGATGAGGATTTATTTGGGTATGTATATTGTCTAGAAGACAATAATTGTATTTAAACTCACAAGATATATATGTTGTCGTATTTTGCACGACAAATGTATTAATGAAGTTGTAGTTATTTACATACCATGTATTTGGCGACTCGTAATGGGTTGGATGGAATGGACCTATTTTGGGGCGCCACAATTGGTATGAGAGCTTAGGGATATGATCTCCAAGGAGATCGGGGAATAGAACTAGGAGGGGAGAGACGAGTAAATCCTTCGCTAGTGTGTCCTACCTAAGCTTATTTGTTAGTTGGTTAGTATATAGAGATATTATGTGATATATTGATTTCCTTAATTAACCCTTGTTTTATGACAGTATTTGAGAATGTCGACAAAGAATATTAACAGTAGAGTAAATGAGACCGTGGAGATGCCTGTACTTACCAACGAGGAGAACGTGCAACAGGCTGGCAATGTACCTCCTGTGAACAACACCACTGAGCAGATGATGAACGAGGGGATGTTTAGAAGCTTTTTGCAGTTCATGCAAAATCAGACGAGGGAGACTCGTGTTCAAAATACAGGAGGAAATGATAGCAATTCATGGGTTGTCACAGCCAAACAGTTCAAAGAGTTGGGACCACCAGAATTTAAGGGAAAGCCAGATCCGATCATGGCGGAAACATTGGTCAAGCAAATTATCAAGATATTCGATGTCTTGGGATGCACGGAGGAACAGAAGGTTCCATTCGCCACCTTTATGTTCCGTGGCGAGGCGGAGACTCATCGGTGGGAGTCTCAGTGAGCGTACCCATCCAAATTGCACTCAAGATGTCTTGGGAGACGCTTTCAAAAACTATTTAATGACAAATACTTTCACGAAAGTGTTCACATATGAAGGAAGTGGAGTTCATCATATTAGAACAAAACAACATGACGGTGTCTCAGTACGAGGCAAAGTTTGCAGAGTTATTCAGGTTTGCACCTCATTTGGTGGAGAATGAGGAACGTATGATGCGGATGTTTCTGAGAGGTTTAAAACCCGGCATACGATAATATCTCATTTCTCATAAATTTTCTCTCTATTCAGATGTTGTCAACAGGGCTCAGTTGTTAAAGCGAGAAAACGAGTATGTTCAACCGAGGGACCATAACCAGGATCATACCGAAGATAGCAGTCATCAGAATAACGATAACCAGCGGAGAAAGAAGAATACGGACAAAGGCGGTAACTACTCTGGTGGTAATCGTGGCCATGAAAATAGAAGAAGCGAGTCGGGAGGAGATTTTAAAAAGAATAGATTTAACAACGACCATGTGAAGACATAAAGGTCTTGCGAAAGAATCGTTCCAAGGGAGGAGAAAGACCACCGGTCGTATGTTACAAATGCGGGAAAGAGGGACATATTAGCCCAAACTGCCCACAACAGTTTAAGGTATGCTATAATTGTGGAAAAGAAGGACATATCGCTCGAGATTGTACAGTATCGAAACCAAGTCCAATGAATGGTGACTCGAAAAGGATGTCCTGTAAAAGTCAAAGTCAACGGTTCTGGAAGAGCGTTTGTCGTGGCCCCATCAAAATGCGAGCAACCCAAACGAAGTTAGCACAGGTTAGTTAATTATAAATTCTTGCGAAGTTTATACCTTACTAGATACTTTGTTCTACCCATTCTTTTATCTCTTTTTGCTTGCGCTCAACGCTTGAACTTTACTACGGAGAAATTAGACTTTGACCTATTTATGGAGACTCAGTTAGAGAAACTTTCATTACATCCGCTTGTGTAGAAATCTTGCTTGATTCAGGTTGGCACTATCACATTACCGTTAACCTTATTTCTATAGAGATATTTGCTTTTGATGTGATTTTAAGGTTAACTACTCATCATGCTTAAATTGATTACTTTACGTAAGGTTTTTAGTTTTCATATTCCTAAGCAACCTTGTTATTCAATTCAAGCAATCAAACCATTGTAGTCAAACATTTTCATATCAAGCCATGAAGTCATTCGTTTATTACGGATGTCAAGTTTTCTTAGTCCATATTATGGATTTGAATAAAGACACGTCAGATTTGAATAATATTCCTATTGTTATTAATTTTTCCTGACGTATTTCCTGAAGAATTTCTTGGCTTACTCCCAAGGTGTGATATTGAATTTTGTATCGACTTTGAACCCGGTACAAAACTCATTTCTAAAATCTCATATCGAATGGCTCTATTGAACTTCGAGAGTTAAAATTCAACTATAAATTTGGTACCGAGCCTTTATCCGGTGACTTCCTTTGTGGAATGCACCGCCGCATCTCCGTAGGGGACACCATATTCGTGCAATAGTAAACTGATAGGTGTCATTGTAACGTGCTATCCAAGGTTGGGATATGAGTCACAGTTGAGAACAACCTAAGTCGGTAATCGAAATACGTAGCTTTCTAGGCTTAGATGGTTATTATCGGAGATTCGTTGAAGGATATTCTCGAATCGCTATTCCATTAACGCAGCTGACTCGTAGAGATACAAAATTCGAATGGAGCAAGGAATGTGGGAAGAGCTTCGAAGAACTCAAGAGGAGACTCATTTCAGCACATGTTTTGACCATGTCATCTTGGAAAAGCGAACGTGGTAGCTGACGTGTTGAGTAGAAGATCGTATACAATTACGAGTACCATATTGTCAAAGACTCATTTCATATAATTTACAAATAATAGAGATGGAGATGAAAACTCTAGGTACCCACGTGATGATATACGAGTATAATCGACTTTAATAGATAAAGTTAAAGCTGTTCAAGCTACACACCGGAGCTGATGATTTTGAAGAAGGAGGTGCAAGAAGTTGTTATTTCAAAAGCGAGAATCGGTGAGGTGAGGAAAGCTCAAACCTTCGATTTATTAATCCATTTGAAATTCTCGATCGAATAGGAACTGTGGCCTATAGACTCGTTTTACCGCCAAGTATGACGCGTGTTCATAACATTTTTCACGTATTGATGTTACGTAAATATGTGGACGACCTGAACCACGTCATTGAGTTAGAACCGGACGAGATAGCCGAAGACTTAACGAACGAGGAGGTACCTGTCAAGATCTTGGATAGGAAAGAACATGTCCTATGTATCGAGGTTATACCACAAGTTAAAGTTTTGTGGAGAAACCATGCTATTGAGAAAATGACTTGGGAGTTGGAAACGGAAATGAAAGTGAGGTATTCTTATCTTTTCGAAACACCAGGTACGTACGTCAATTTCGAGGACGAAATTTCATAAGGAGGGGAGGTTGTAAGACCCCAACTTATTATTAATGAAATTTAATTTTCTCTATTTATTAGTTTGAAATAGTAAGAGTTAATTTGATTAATGTGGATAGTTATGGGTAAAATACGCAAATATTTTGAATAAGCAAGTGGTTATAAAATATTCATTGTTGTCGGGGAATATTCGTTTGGTCGTGGAATATTCAGATCGTCGGAATATTCGTATGCGACTTAGCCAGCTTTTTGTGGGCCCAATAACGGAAAGCGATTGGATGAAGAAAATGACAAATATAAGTTGTTTATAAATAACTACAGAAGTTGTTACTGGCCAATAATCTTGTTGGAATACCCAAATGTTAAAACACAAAGAATACGCTGGCGTTGTTGCACAAGAAGACACTTCAGATTGCACCAATTATTGATTCTTACGTAAGAAGGCACTACTCAATAATTGTTACAAAGAATTACTTTATTCAAGATTTTATTTTATTGATTCAATAATTGTGCGTTGATTTTTTATATTATCGTTGTTTCAATAATTGCCACTACACAATATTTTCCATTATCAAGCAATAATTCATATTATCCTAATAATATTATTAGATAACATTATTGGCAATGTCTAGAAGTTCTTCGCCTAAGGAGAGATTTGGTCACCTAATCAAGCTACCAAGAAGTGAGAAATTCTTATTGAAAGCCCCTCTTTCTGAAACTACCGGTTGCGAGACTTATGATTCTGTAATATTATTTGTGAATAATTAATTATTGATTTATATGATGAGGAAAATATTGATTTTATGTGGATATAGATGGAGAAAATTTTTAATGTGACAATTGTTGAAAATTAATATTTTATCTTTTTCTGATAAAATAATTCATTTAAATATATTATTTTAATAATATATTAACGGTGATATTTTTATAATGAATGTGGGATATATGAGTATACGAGGAGAAAGAGTATTTTTGTTGCAATAAATGTTTAAAACATGTTAAATATGTCGTGGACCCCATTTCTTGATTCGAAATTTGATTATAGCACAGAAAATCGCTCGCTTATGGATTTCGGTCAATTTCTGCTTGAATTTGGAAAACTTTCTTCCGGAAAGTTGTAGAGAATTGAATTTCCTATAAAAAATCGCGTGATTTGAATTTTTCCGACAAAGGGCTATTTATTGTGAATTATTGAAGTTCAAGTCTCAAAATAATTGATTTTTAGAAGTTTAAATTATTTTAAATAATAAAAACGTTTTTTATACTTAGTTGGAATCATTAGCATGTGCAAGATGGTCGAGTTCAGATCTTAGAAGGTGTGCGTGAGAATTTTAATATATATATTATTATTTTAATAAATTTTCTACTTTGGTGTTCTAAGCATTTTCCTATAAATAGGTGCTTAGGTTAGAATTGAAAATCACACCGTAAACCAAGTTTTCTCTCTATATTATTGAGCGTATTCTTGTGAGTATTTTGAGTATACTTTGAGTATTGCTATACGGTGCAAGTTCAAGTCATAGCCTATATCCAAAGGTTTCAACTAGAAAGTCTCGCTCTTTCGAGGTAAGAGATGTTATTTTATTCAAAATGATATTATTTCTTCAATATCATTATGCCAAAATATTGGTTGGAAATTTTATCAAATTTGGAATTTTTTTTCATGTCTGGGTTATTATTCATGAGTTACTATTCACGAGTTACTATTCATGAGTTACTATTCACGAGTTACTATTCATGAGTTACTATTCACGAGTTACTATTCACGAGTACTATTCACGAAGCGTGAAGATGTTTTTTTGTGAAATTTCTATCTTTTGGTGTCGAGTTACTATTCACGATATATACAATTATTCACGATATACTAGACTATTCACTTAATAATACAAAGACTATTCACCGAAAAATGAAATTTCTTCTTTTTGTGCAAAATATCTACTATGGATACTAGCTTTGATTGTATCCATGTTTTGATTATTCTTGAATTTTTCTCCACTCTGATTACTTATGAAGTATTTTTGAACTTGGATTGTTTAAAATACGAATCCTTAATATTTGTTCTTTTGTTTCACTAGATTCGTTTCCTTTAAAATATTTTTCATCATCCTCAGTCCTAAATGATGATATTACTGAATATCTTTGGCCTGTAGTGCAAAGATGAATGATTTCTTGATTAATATCTTTGGCCCAGTAGTGCAAAAAAAATGCAGTGTTGAGATGAATATGACCGATCGATTAATATCTTTGGCCCGTGAGTGCAAAGATGAATAGGTGTTTAGATGAACATGACCAATCGATGAATATCTTTGGCCAGTAGTGCAAAGATGAATATTTGATTCCGTATATATATTGATTGATGTTACAGGATAAAATATCGACGATGAACTTTTAAATTCATATATAAAGATAGTAGTTTGCATTCTCTACTTAACTCTTCTAATGAATTATTATTTCACTGCTAAGATTGATTTAAAACTAGTTGTCTATTGTATTCTATTAGATTTTTCCTCGCTGGAGACTAACGATAATTTGTTGTATATTATCTTAGTCATAATATTCTTTACCGGGCTAGTTGAGCTCACCCTTTTCCTTGTTGTTCCATTTTTCTTCTCGGGAGGTGAGAATGTAAGCAGAGTACTAGCTCTGGGTATGGAATGAAGGTTCTAGAGAGATTTGTTTAGTAGTCCTCACCATTTTGTAAAATAATGTATAAATAATTGTGATGAGGATTTATTTGGGTATGTATATTGTCTAGAAGACAATAATTGTATTTAAACTCACAAGATATATAAGTTGTCGATTTTTTGCACGACAAATGTATTAATAAAGTTGTAGTTATTTACGTACCATGTATTTGTTTAACTCGTAATGGGTTGGATGGAATGGACCTATTTTGGGGGCGTCACAAATACTCCCTACGAGTACAACAAATAATATTCCCTACCTTAGAAAAATTGGATACTGGAATAGTGAGGTAGCAGACTTCTCTTCTTCTTTCTATAATTTCTCTCTATAATAATCGCTCTAAAGCTTTTGTGAATTGGTGAGAAATGAAAGAAGAATGAGCTTCTATTTATAGAAAAATATAGTTTCGATAATTGCACGTTTTGGGCCTCAAAAAATTACAGTACAATACCTCTAACTTTTCCTTTATTTTTAATTTAGTCACGGAAGTATTATCAAACTTGCACCACCTCCCCTAATAGTAAATAATGTGATTCAATAGTAAATTATGTGAATCAATAGTTCTAGACATGTGAAAATATGAATTACAGTATAGTACCTCCATCTATACCTCCATTTTTAACTTAGTCATGCAAGTATTATCAATCTTGCACCAACTCCACTAATAGTAACAAGAATGTGAAACAATAGTATACACATGTGAACAAATAGTTATAATTATGTGAAATAATAACAATCAATTGCTCATTTATCCTAAGTAAATACTTCATCGTCAATATAACCTCCAAACATCAATTATTATCGAAATAATTATCGATTTTCACTAACACAAATAATTTCAACACAATGAAACCATTTTTATCAAAAATATAAATTTTGAAAATTTGAAGTTTGACTTTTCCCGAAAAAGTCAATCGCTGACGCTTTTGACCAAATAGTGAATTTCGGAAAATTTTGTGTTTATAGACTATTTTTACTAATTTCATCGCCTCCAGACTCAAATATCACGTCAAGCGTCTCAAATTCAACTCCTAACACAACTTCAATTTTAATAACATTCATCATTAATATTATAACTCACAATATTTATCAACCGTGTCGCTTCCTGTGAAAGAGGGGTTTTCAATAAGGATTTCTCCCTATTGGCGCCGCAATTAGGTGACCAAACCTCTCCTCGATGAACTTCTAGACATTGTAAATATTGCAATTTAATAATATGAATAACTTTGTCGCCTCAATTATTGATTTAATAAAATAACATATTATGTAGATGATACTATGACAATAATCGAATCAAGAATATTAGAGATATGATGCAAAGAATTATCGTAGCAATAATTGAGTATAACCGAGTGACTTCTCACGTAAGCATCAATAATCAATACCGTATTGCTACTATGAAACCACGCCAGACATTACTATACTTTTACTACCGGGTAGTTCAACAAAGCTTAATGATAAAACTTCCGCCGTTATTTTCATAAAGTATTTTTGTCGCTTTCAATCCGACAATAATTCCGTTAATGGGGTCCACCAATGATTGTCTTGCCGTTGTACGAATATTCCCCCGTTAAAACGAATATTCCCCGACCAATTGAATATTATATAACAACTTATGTACTTTTGCAAAATTTATAAATATTACCCACAACTATAGCATTATATCAAATCCACACCATAATATTCAAAAATATATTTCGAGAAAATTTAATCTTTATTCAAAAGTTGGGGGTCTACAACCTCCCTTCTTATGAAATTTCGTCCCTCGAAATTAGGGTACGACTGGTATGTCGAAGAGGTAAGGATATCTTGATTTCATCTCAGATTCTAACTTCCAAGTCATTTCTTCCACATCGTGGTTTCTCCATAAAACTTTGACTTGATGTATAACCTTGGAGCGTAGAATATGATCCTTTTTATCCAAGATTTTAACAGGTAACTCTTCATACGTTAAATCTTCCTCTATCTCGTCTAGTTCTAATTCAATAATGTGGTTCGGTCTTTCACATATTTACGTAACATAGATATGTGAAAAACGTTATGAACACGAGACATACATACGCAGAAAGCGAGTCTATACGCCTACAGCTCCTACTCGATCGAGGATTAAAATGGGCCAATGAATCGAGGGTTGAGCTTTCCTCTCTTTCCAAATCTCGTAACTCCCTTCCATGGAGCAACACGTAATAACACATGATCTCCAATATCGAATTCCACGTCCTTTCGATGAAGATCAGCATAACTCATTTGTCGATCTTGTGAGGTTTTTATACGTTGTCGGATCGTTTAAATCTTTTTTGTAGTCATACGTACCAACTCCGGTCCCAACAACGTTGCTTCACCCACCTCATCCCAGCATACTAGAGAACGACACTTTCTTCCATACAACGCCTCAAATGGAGCCATGCCAATACTTGCTTGATAACTGTTGTTGCAGGAAAACTCCACCAATGGTAAGAACTTGTCCCAACTTCCCTTGAAGTCAAGGACACAGAGTCTTAATAGATCTTCAAGAGTTTGAATGGTCCTCTCCGACTGCCCGTCCGTCTGAGGATGATATGCCGAGCTAAATCGTAAATCCGTGCCCATAGCTTTTTGCAAACTAACCCAAAATCTTGAAGTGAATCTTTGGTCTCGATCAGAAACTATGGACACTGGCATACCATGAATTCTTACAATCTCGTTTATGTACATATGAGCAAGACGTTTAAGTGTATAAGTTTTTCGTATAGGTAGGAAATGAGCAGACTTGGTCAATCTATCAACAATGACCCAAATTGCATCTATGCCTTGAGAAACCTTGGGAAGACCAGTAACGAAATCATTAGTAATGTGTTCCCACTTCCATTATGGAATTTCAAGTGGTTGCAATGGACCTTTTGGTACTTGATGCTCCGCCTTGACTCGTTGACAAGTTAAACACCTTGAGATAAACTCTGCTATCTCTATCTTCATATTGCTCCACCAAAATATATGTCAAAGATCACGCTACATTTTGGTACTCCTAGGATGGATTGCAAACGGTGTGTTGTGTGCCTCCGTCATGATTTTATACTTTAAATCAGGGTTGTTAGGAACACAAAGTCTGGAGTTGACTCGAAGTATTCATTCTTCATCGATTCTTGCTTCCGGTATAGCACCTTCTTGCACTTTCTTCTTCATACGCATTAGCTCCAGGTCTGTAGCTTGAGCAGCTTTAACTTTATTGATTAAAGTCGGTTCTACTCGTATGTTTGCCATCATCATGTGGGTCCCTAGAGTCTTTATCTCTAACTCTATCCTTTGCAAGTCATACAAAATGGGCCTTTCATAGGTTGACAATATTGCACTCAGATTCGCATATGATCTTCTACTCAATGCGCCGCCTACCACGTCAAACTTCCGAGGATGGTATTGGATGGTATGATCATAATCTTTTAATAGTTCAAGCCAACGTCGTTGTCGCATGTTGAGTTCCTTTTGGGTGAAGAAATATTTGAGGCTTTTATGATCCGTGTAGATCTCCACCTTCTCTCCATATAGGTAATGCCTCCAAATCTTAAGCGCAAAAATGACAACTGCCAACTCTAGATCATGAGTAGGGTAATTCCTCTCATATTCTTTGAGTTGTCATGAGGGCATAAAGCTATGACTTTCCCATGTTGCATGAGAACACATCCTAACCCTTTGCACAAGCATCATCAGAGATGACAAATCCCTCCGAGCCGATGGTATTGCCGTAAGCAGTGTCTTTAAATGAGTCTCCTCTCGAGTTCTTGAAAACTCTTCTCACATTCCTCGGTTCAATCAAGTTTGTATCTTTTCGAGTCACCGAGTTAATGGAGTAGCTATTCGACAAAAATCCTTCCACGAATCTCCGATAATAACCAGCTAATCCGAGAAAGCTACATACTTCGATTATTAATTTAGGTTGCTCCCAAATTTGAATAGCTTCAATCTTTTGCCGGGTCAATGAGATATTCCATGACTTGATATCACGCTCCCAAGGAATGCAACTTCCTCAAGCCGTAACTCAGATTTCTTCAACTTGGCATATAGCTTGTTTTCACGGCTTTTGGAGTATCGACCTCAAGTGTTGCTCATGATCTTCATGGCTTTTGAATATATGAGGATGTCATCAATAAAGATTTGACCACAAAATGATCCAAATATTCCTTGAATACTGGGTTCATCATATCCATGAAGGCGTGAGGAGCATTAGTCAATCCAAAAGACGTGACTAAGAATTCATAATGCCCGTATTCAAGTTCTCAAGGCGCCTTTGGAATATCCTCGCTTTTAACCTTCAAATTGATGATATCCGAATCTAAGATCGATCTTTGAAAAAATTGTGCTCCTTGTAACCGATCAAACAGTCATCAATACGTGGCAATGGGTACCTATTTTTGATGGTGACATGATTCAACACCCGATAATCAATACAAAGTCGCATACTCCCATCTTTCTTCTTCACGAATGTAACAGAGCACCCAAGGAGACGTTTAGGACGAATGAAACCAATGTCTAACAATTCTGCAATTGGGACTTTAACTCCTCGTTCAATAGGAGCCATTCGATATGGGGCTTTGGAAATGGGTTTTGTAACGGTTCAATGTCGATAAAAATTTAACTTCACGCCTGGGGTAGTAGGGAAGTTCTTCAGTGGAATACGTCGAAATTTATTAACAATAGAAATATCCTTCAAATCAAGTATTTTTGTTTAAATGCGACATGAGCTAAGAAAGCTTGACATCCGCTTTTTAATAAAATGAATAGCTTTATGGCTTGAGATGACCATGATTGATTTTAATGGTTTGGTCGCTTGAATTCGCATAATAGGTTTATTAGGAATATGAAAGCTAACAACCTTACTAAAATAATCAATTTTAGCATGATGAGTAGTTAATCAATCAATCCCTAAAATCACGTCAAATGCAAGTATTTTTAAGGAGATAAGATCGACAAGTAACATGCGGTTATCGATTTGAATCAAACAAGACTTATAAACAGTGGATGTAATGAAGGTTTCTCCTAATGGAGTTTCAACAGATAAGTCAAAGTCTAATTTCTCCGGAGTCAAATTTAAACGTTGAGCGCAAGTAGGAGAAATAAAAGAATGGCTAGAACCGGTATCAAATAAGGTATAGACTTCACTAGAGTTTATGATAAGCTTACCCGTGATAACCTCGTTCGGGTTCCTTGCTTTTTGGGAGGTCACAACAAACGCTCTCCCTTACACTACCGACTTTGACTTTTCTGGGACGGCCTTTGGTGCCTCCATCCTAGCTGAATTTGTCTTCGGTGAACAACAAAATCGAGCTAAGTGACCTTCCCTTCCACAATTATAACATGCTTTGGGCTGAGATCGCTAGCTTGACCGATGTGTCCCTCCCCTCCGCATTTGAAGCATATGATAGGTGGTCGTTCACTTTTCTTAATAACGGGTGCTGGTGCTAACGTCTTTCCATTATTATTGAATCTCCTATTCTTGAAATATCCATTTTTATTGTCTTGACTATGATTACCACCGAAGTGGTTACCATTTTTGGCATGTTGATTCCCTCCACGCTTGTTGTCACCGTTTCGATGACTGTTACCACTTGTATTTTCATTCTGCTGGCTACTTTCTCTTGGTTGTGTTGACTCGTTATCGCGCTCCAATAACTGAGCCCTATTTACAACATCTAAATACAAACACAGTTTATGAGAAATAAGATATTGACGTATCTCCGGTTTCAAGCCTCTTAAAAACATTCGTGTCATTTGTTCCTCATTATCGACCAAATGGGATGCAAACCGGGATAACTCCGCAAATTTAGCCTCGTATTGCGACACGATCATATTGTTTTGCTCCAACTTGATAAACTCCACCTCTTTCATGTGACGAATACTTTCGGGAAAGTACTTGTAGTTGAATAGCTCTTGGAACTTCTCCCAAGATATCTTGAGTGCGTCGGGCTGGGAACATTTTACAGATTCCCACCAGTAATCTGCCTCTTCACGCAACATTAAGGTGGTGAAAGGAACCTTTTCTAAATTTTAAAAATTTTCTAAATTCTCGGGTTGTCATATTCACCCCTTCTTCTAAAAATTTTGTCCCCGAATTTTACCTTACACCTTATACCATACTGCTTACACCATTCACACATATTTGCTTGCTACCCAATACATCACTCACAAGAGTAAAAATTTTCAAATTTTACTAAGGAGTCATATAAACTATTTGTTTGTCATTTTCGCAAAGGTCATACGGAAATTCATCCACAAACCGACATAACACTACAAAAAAACAGAGCATTGCCGACGACCACTGTCGTCGCCTATGACTGTAGTGTCGTCGGCAGTGACATCATTTGCGACGGTGAATGCCGTCGGTACTTCCGTCGCCCCAGAGGTCATCGCCCCTGGTTCCCATCGTCAGCCATCGACACCATTGTCAATGGCGACGGCCGTCATTGGCGATGGGCAACTATCATTAACGACGATTGTGGCGACGACACGTCCGTCGGTAAAGGCTTTACAAATTTTACAAACGAGGACCTCATTCCCGACAGCGTAGCCGTCAGTAAAGACTTTATGGCCGTCGACAATGATTTTAGCCTATATGTGTCGTTGTATGTCATTGGCGACGCACGACACCATCGCCATTACCCCCGCTTTTATGAACGATCAGATATATTTTGAATTTTTTTTGTATAATTTCAAAATTTCCCTGTTCATTTTCAAATATAAACGTACACCTATTATAAACTAATAACAACCATCAAATAACAAGCTAATATCATGCAATTTACCATTGAAATAGTAATCCAAATCAAATATATAGATCAAAAATATAATGGTCGTCTATACAACTCAAAAACTGTACAAATACATACATGAAACTCAAAATATAACATAAACTAAACTAACTACAACCCGTCGCCTGTCTCCATGTCATCGAAGCTCATGGTCATCACCTCAGATTAGAGGAGGATGCTCACATCAACTCGACAGTCATCGCTGTCAGACCGGAGGAGGTCGTCATCATCACTCGACGGTCATCACCAAAGGCCTCCACCTCCACCTCCACGAGTCTCGGCCAACAAGACCCTACAAAATTAAAATATTAATAACAAAATAAAAATGAAAACATATTTATATTATTTTAGTTTGTGTTCTTCTGTTAGTTGAACGGGACTCGAACTCGGTTTCAGTATGTCTAATCGAGTCCCGTTAGTTGCAACGCATGTTCTATTGCTTACACGCGGTGCTATGTGTATGTTTGCATGTAATCTCGGATGGCCGTCGCGGTTTTGACCTCTTTTTGGCTTTTTGGCTAAGTGTTGGCTAGTTTTGCAAATCGGGCGATAACTCTGGCCTTCGTAGATGTCGTAAATCGAGTCCTGTCGCTTACAGCAACGCTGTGTCATTGCCTACGCGGTGCTATGTGTGTGTTTGTGTGTCATTCGGATGGCCGATGCGGGTTTTGACATCTTTTTCGGCTTTTTGGCTAAGTGTTGGCTAGTTAGGCGAACGGGACTCGAACTCGGTCTCCGTATGTCTGAATCTAGTCCCGTCACGCAACATCGTGTTCATTGCCTTCACGCTACATGCTATGTGTGTGTTTACGTGTCATTCGGACTACCACGTCGAAAAGTAACGTAAGATCTTTCTTGGCACGCCTTTTCCCTTTTTTTATACTGCTCACACGATTCACTTGTAACACAAATATCACATGACCTCTTATCTTTATCGACATCACCGTAATATAACATACGATCATTCTCATAAACATCAATCTTCTCATACCCTAGATTAAGCCTTTTGACCATTTTCTTCACATCATAGTACTGCGACTCCAAGAACTTATTGCTCGCAGTAAACACTCCTTCACAATGCTTAATAGCTTCATTAAAACCTCTCTCGCCATACCATGCTCGTTTTGAAGTGTAAAAACTTAGTCACGGAAGATAAGACGGTGTGCTTTTTGTGCTCAAATACACACAATTAAGCGTCATTGCTTCATGTAAGAACTCATAGAAACCCTTAGCCCCATCATTCGGCTCTTACTCGATGCTACTTCCATCCCTGCCTATATTCCACTGGAAGTATGAACCAGTAGCTTCGACTATCATGTTAAGACAAATAAAGGTTTTGTCACCTCCCGGATTCGGCCCGATTCATGTTCATCCAACCAGTTTCCCCATGATAAATCCATGTCGATAACCCCGCTTGAACCCATACGCAAATAAGTCGCACATGACATCACTCCTTTCCGTCCACACTTCATTCAGACACCTCTTACAAGGACATCTTATCTCATCGCCGCTGACTTGTTCAAACGCGAAGTTAAGAAACTGTTTCAACCCCACTACGATACTCGTGAGCTAAGCCCACTCCTATCACTCGGCTACCCTATGTTCCATCCAACTTCGATCAATGACATCTCGAACAACCGTTCATATATATATGGAAAGTTAGACAAACACAATCACGCCTCCAAGTTAATGTATATGCAAGCTTATCGCTTCCTAACTTCATCTCCCACTCTAATGGGTCAGGGCTATCCCATTCCCTGATGTGTCGCATCGATGCGATGCCAACAACTTTATGACGCCTTTATATTTTTTCGTAAATTTCGACAAAGACGTCCCCATGGTCTTCAAGTACACGAAATAGACTAACACATCGTAGTCTAAATATGCACCTGAAGAACATCAAGAGATATATACTGACCAAAAATTCAAAAAATATAAAGACGTGTTCAAGTCGTTAACACCGACCTAAGTGAGATCAAAACATACAAAAACAGTCCCAAAACAGGGACTATTTGAGATTCGCTCCTACTAAGTGAATCTCAAACGGGTTTCTAAGCTTCCTAAACTATATGAAAATATGCACATGTGAAAGTAAGGATTATTTTTGTATAACAAAAAGAATACTAGCTTTTTATCAGGTCACAAACTATTAATACAATTAAAAATTATGAAAAATGAGGCATATGAAACTCTTTTTTTTGGTAAAATTAGGATATTGGCCAATTTATTAAAAATAATAATAAGCACAGTTCAGTCATTAACTCGCATGATTCTCACAAGTCACATTAACAAAAGCAAGAACAAAGTAGTCACACAAACCTAAAATGGAAAGAAAAAATGTTACAAAGATTGCACATCTATGATTAGTAATATTTTATAGTTGGGATCAATACTTGCCTTTCCTTCCCGACCTTCCTTGAAATGTATGTGTTCTTAATAGTCTATGAAAATAAAAATAAAATTGACAATTAGGGTCATTATTCAAACTAATACAATTAGCTATAAATTTTGACAGTACTCTTATTGATACACCAGTACACTAATTATTATATTTGTAATCTTTAGTAATCAAGTGTTTCCTTTCACACAACCATTTCCAATTTGAACTTTTTTAAAACCCACCCACACCCCACCCCACCCCACCCCACAATAACAATTTATACACTGCAATAAATATACATTTATACACTATCTCTAAGCTCAACAGATTACTATCAATGGAGCTTGAGCAATTTATACACTGCAATATATAGTACACTGCAATATATAGTACACTGCAATATAGTTGGATATCTGTACACATTAAAATTTCCATGTAAACTTGCAAACATTTAAAATAGTAATACACTGCAATTGATATTTGGGGAAAATATAGTGAAATTGTAGAAGAAGGGATTTAGGTTATATTTGGGGGAATATGGAATACTTACTTGCAGTACTCGAGAGTGATAATGGGGGGAGAGAGGACGGAGACGACAAGAGAGGAGGGCGACGGCAAGAGAGGACTGAGGGACTAAAGATAGATTACGACTTGGCCAGTCAGGGTGCAAGAGAGAAGGTGATGGCACGAGGAAGAAGGGGGAAGAAAGCAGAAATGAAAAAAAATTACTAGATCAGAATTAAATATAAGCTCATTCTAGATTTGATTAATCACCGACGGCATATGCCGTCGCCTATACCCTATTCCCAAGCCCGCAAAAAATTCCCACCAAATTTAGACCCGGGGAGGGTCATTAGCGACGGGCCTCATTGGTAACGGCTACGCCGTCGAGAATGAGAGTATTAGCGACGGCTGTATCCCCGTCGCGAATGAGGCCGTCGCCTATGACCTGGTTTTTTGTAGTGTAACTTACAGACACAAAGGGTGATTAGCCCTATATGCCCTGTACTGGCCGAGTACTGGCCGAGTACTGCTTTTATCTGTTTCTCTTCACTGCCATAGGCACAAAATTCTACCTCAGTCTTATTGGATTCTGCACCAAAAAAATTTGGTTCGGGAAATTTCTTTCAATGAACACTTAGAGTTTTCATAAACTTTAGTCTAGCTGAATCGAATAACATAGACTCATATCAATAATTCAATTCAATCGAATTATTTAGATGTAGCCAAACCACGTTGGCAAATTAAAATTTTTGAAAAATATTTTCGAGAATGACGTCATAATGCCTTACTGTATTAACATTCCGTTTGAGGATGTCGTCATTATATGACTTTGTTATAACACTTCATACGATAGTGGAATAACGATTTTAGATCAAATTCACACTAAGTATTCCTGTATTTACAACTCCATCAACTTTTTATCATCTCTGCACCAGGTTACATGGTACATGAGTGATAAATAAAATGTATTTTGATATTTCAAATCGTTTGCGTCTAGCTGAAATAAGTAGCATAGACTATACTTTAAACCGTTTCAAAAATGATTACGAGTCAACATATTAAACTAATAAAATATAACAAACATCAAGTTTAACTGCAGCGGAACAAGCAATGCATTAGAAGAGTCAAGTAGAGAATAAAATCTGCTATCTTCTATGATTTAAAAGGTTTTTCATTACTTTTATCGATGAGACTCAGCTAAATAAATAATCCACATCATCCCTGCACTACGGCCAAGGTATTCATTAGTATCACGACCACAAATTATCCATGCACTACGGGCCAAGGATATTCGTGTTTTCATCAATGGTCATGATCATACCAACAACTGTCCATCAATGCACTACGGGCCAATGAGGACTTTTACCATAACATTTGTAACATTACGGTCATGATTATACCGAATAATCCCTGGTCATAATCATACCAAGTCCATCTATGCACTACAGGCCACAGATGACTTTCAACATAATATAAACATGAGGATGATGACAATGATATAAGAATTCAATAAAACAAGTTTAAGCATAAATTTTTAAAGATTTATAATTTAATTTATCTAGAAATCAATAACGTCCAAATTGTCAACATAATACTATTTTGTGGAGTAAAATTCAAGAGTACTCTGAAGAATATTTCCATGAAAAGATACTAGATGAAGCACAAATATCAAGGATATTCCACTAATTTCATGGAGTATAGAAGCCAAAACTTTAACCAACTGAGTATAATAGAATATATGAAGCCGCAAATGGATTTTTGCCCGCCATTCGGTAATCCACGTAGACAGATCATTTCCACGATTTAATAAGGAATGAATACGAAGGATCATTCACTATGCATGCAGAAATCCACATAGACAGGTTATTCCAATAGAATAATAAAGAATGGAATAACAAAAAAATTCACCAGGCGTGCGTAATCTGCATAGACAGGTTATTCTAACAGAATAATAAAGAATTGAACCAGGTCATGTGTAACCCGCACAGACAGGATATTCCAACAGAATAATAAAGAATTGAACCAGGTCATGCGTATTCTGCACAGACAGGATATTCTAACAAAATAATAAAGAATGGAATAACAACAGAATTTACCAGGCATGCGATAGACCTTACAGATAGGTTATTCCAACAGAATAATAAAGAATGTAATAACAACCCTTACGAGTATTGAAAAAAAATAACTCTCTTCATGAATACGAAAGAAATAATACCCCTTACCTTAATAGGAGATTGGATACTGCAATAGTGTAGTAACAGAATACTCTTCTTCTTTCTCTCTTATTCTCTCTATACTTTCTCTCTCTATAGCTTGAATGAATTAGTGAAAAATAATGAAGAAATGAGCTTCTATTTATAGGCTTGGCAGAATAAGGGTAAAATAGTCTTTTTGCCATAATTTATGACATCATCACTGACATCATCGATCATATTACATCATTGCTTACCTCATCGTCCGATGACATCATCACTTACCTCATCGTCTAATGACATCATCGCTTGCATCATAGGAATTCAAATTCAATTTGTTCTCTTCCACCTCCTTTTATTTTTATACCATGAATTTACTATAATAATTCTACCATT
>CM035150.1:67366884-67369384 GCA_020205605.1 Panax ginseng
TGAATCATTTATTTCTCTTGTTTCTCTTGAAAGCTCTTCAATTTTATTTCTACACGTCGTTTTTCGGAGGTCTACAGCCATTATGTGGCATGGGGTTTACATCCCGCACGAAAGTTAATAGTATACCACTTCTGCGAATAGCTCGTAATGCTGCGTCTCTTCCGAGACCGGGTCCTTTTATCATGACTTCTGCTCGTTGCATACCTTGATCCACTACTGTACGAATAGCGTTTCCTGCTGCGGTTTGAGCAGCAAACGGCGTCCCCCTTCTTGTACCCTTGAATCCACAAGTACCGGCAGAGGACCAAGAGACCACCCGACCCCGTACATCTGTAACAGTCACAATAGTATTATTGAAACTTGCTTGAACATGAATAACCCCCTTTGGTATTCTACGTGTACTCTTACGTGAACCAATACGCCCACTCCTACGTGAACCACTTCTCGGTATAGCTTTTGCCATATTTTTTCATCTCATAAATATGAGTCAGAGATATATGGATATATCCATTTCGTGTCAAAAAAGATCCCCCCTTTTTTTACTTTTACATCGGGTGTTTAAACGGGTCTGATTACCCCTGTCTTTGTTTATGTCTTGGGTTGGAACAAATTACTATAATTCGTCCCCGCCTACGAATTAGTCGACATTTTTCACAAATTTTACGAACAGAAGCTCTTATTTTCATATTTGGCATTCCTTACCTTAATTCTTAATCCACTTTTTGGAAGAAAATAAGTTTCTTGAAATTTTTCATCTCTAATCCTATTCCCACGAAAAGAATGTTGAAGTTGAAAAAAAACCTAATCTTTCGAATTCTTATTGCGAAGTCGATAAATTATACGTCCTCTGGTTGAATCATAACGACTTACTTCAATTTTTACTCTATCGCCTGGCAGTATCCGTATAAAACTACGTCGGATCTTTCCTGAAACATAACCTAGAATCATATCTTCATTATCTAAGCGAATCCGGAACATGCCATTGGGAAGCGATTCAGTAATTAAACCTTCATGAATCCATTTTGTTCTTTCATTCCAGGTAAAGCCTCCTTGAGGTATCAACTGATGGAGGAGGAACGATATTAGACAACCCGCCCCTTTTCTTTTTTTTTCACAAATAGGAAGTTTCGAATCCAATTCGGATATTAGAAGGATTACCATATATAACACAAAATTTCTCCGCCAATTCTTTCTAGTCGAGCCTCTCGGTCTGTCATTATACCTCGAAGTAGAAAAAATTACAATTCCGATCCGCCAAAATTCTAGGAATTCGTTGATAGTTAGAATAGATTCGTAGACCAGGCCGACTGATCCGTTTTAAATTTAAAATATTTCTATAAGGCCTTTTCCTATTCCTTCTATGTCGTAGGGTTAAAACCAAAAAATCCTTTTTGTTTTCTTGATGTTTTCTCACGTTTTCGATAAAACCTTCTCGTAAAAGTATTTTAACAACATTTTCAGTGATATTAGTAGATGCTATTCGAACCACTCTTTTTTTATCCATATCAGCATTTCGTATAGAGGTTATTATGTCAGCAATAGTATCCCTACCCATGATGAATTAAAATTCTTGGTGCTCCCAAATTTTGATATAATCAACATGCTTTTCTTGTTTTTTTACTTATTTGTTTATGAATATGAATTCTTAAAGGCATATGCATGAGACATAATCTATTAATTAATCTGAATCCATTTCTTAATCTCTTTCTTTGAAATACTTTATTCTAACCATATCATGATCTCGTTTTATAATACCTCCGGAGCTAATGAAACTATTTTAGTAAAATTTAACTGTCTCAATTCCCGGGCAATTGCACCAAAAACCCGAGTTCCCTTTGGGTTTCCTTCTTGATCGATGACAACCGCAGCATTGTCATCATATCGTATTATCATACCGTTATCACGTTTGAGTTCTTTACAAGTACGTACAATTACAGCTCTGACCACTTCTGATCTTGCTAGGGGCATGTTTGGCACTGCTTCTTTGATCACAGCAACAATAACGTCACCGATATGAGCATATCGACGATTGCTAGCTCCTATGATTCGAATACACATCAATTCTCGAGCCCCGCTGTTATCCGCTACATTCAAAAGGGTCTGAGGTTGAATCATATCATTTTTTTTTTTAATCTATTCTTTCAATGCAAAGGGCGAAGAAAAAAGAAATATTGTTTGTCCAAAAAAATAAATCAGTACCTGCAATTGTTTTTTTTTTAATTCTCAAGACCTATTTCCTTTGATTCTCCATTTTTATGCCGAAATAATGAATTGAGTTCGTATAGGCATTTTAGACGATGCTATTGAAATAGCCTTTCTGGCTATATTTTCTGTTACTCCACCCATTTCATAAAGGATTCGACCTGGTTTAACAACAGCTACCCAATATTCAGGGGATCCTTTCCCCGAACCCATACGTGTTTCTGCGGGTCTTACTGTAACCGGTTTGTCTGGAAATATACGTACCCATATTTTTCCACCACGTCGTGCATTTCGTGTC
>CM035150.1:67393978-67396478 GCA_020205605.1 Panax ginseng
TGGATTACGGCATCGCAATGTAGTTGGACTCTCATATCGATCCCAATGAATCATTCTTTCCATGAGGTCAATCTTTGCTTGCTAGGCAAGAGGATACCAAGTTAAAAATTCTGTCTTGGTAGGATATGTATTTCTATTACTATGAAATTCATAAATGAAGTAGTTAATAATTACACTCCCATAATAGTAACTATGAATCTCATGGAGTAGATTTAGTATGTCCATAATATTAACTTCACGCTCTTCCTTTCCCCATTAATAGAGAATCAATCAAGTTATTGTATAATAGATATTTCGCAGATTATCCTGAACCAGAAATAATATAGATGCAGAGAAAGGGGCTCGCACTAAGCTTGAGACCACAGGTAAAAATGACATTGCCATAAATTAACAAAGTAATATGTCCATTTTTTTTATCAAAAAGGGCGTCCCTTTTGAAGCGAGAATTGATTTTCCTTGATACCTAACATAATGCATGAAAGGATCCTTCAACAACAATAGATTGACTTGAAAAGCCTTAACAAAGACTTTTACAAGAAATATTTTTTTTCCCATAAAATATTTCAAGTCTTATAAATATTTATATTGTAAGGATTTGTTAATAAATATTTTTTTTTTCTAGGTATCATTTTTTTTTCAAAAATGAATTAAGAAATACTCATGGTAACCATTCGAAAGGCATAAAAATTAGTAATATTATCCGTGAACGTATTGAGCAATATAATGAAAGTAAAGATTGTAAATCTGCATGCATCGCATCGCAAGTAGGGCGATTTACATTGCTTTATATATTTATTATTTGGTTTGTCTGTGATTCAGCAATCCCAAAAGTTGCTTTTTGATCTGATCAAATAAGGAAAAATCTTGTTTTTTTATTTTCGCACTCTTTCAGAACATAAATATTGTTAAGAGCCCCCTGGTGCGAAAATATTTTGAGAAACTTCTATGATATAAGACTATGTTTACATATGGATCCCTACGTCGTTACATTACATTTAGGATTAGGAATAGGCGTAGTAATCGGACCTGCTTTTTTACATATCTCTCATTATTTGAGACCCTATTCACCTCTTTGGGCTTCTATTGAATCGAGAAATGGGTTTGATTGTGTCCATCTTTTTTTTTGATAGATTGGATATCTATATAAGGCATTCTCCGGATAATTCAAATTGAAGCAATTGGATGGTACTTATTGAGTATAGAATAAATCTGCTTCTCTTTGTTCCTATGAACGGAATCGTTCCATTATTACCAATAGAATAGAACAAATGTTAACCCTTGCTCTGAAACAATCCCCTGAACAGGGGAACATAGTCATAGTCATAGTATAGTCTTTTCCAATGCAATAAAGTTACGTAGTGTCTTTTTTTCTTTGATATAAATAAGGGGTATTTCCATGGGTTTGCCTTGGTATCGTGTTCATACCGTTGTATTGAATGATCCCGGCCGGTCTCTTTCTCTTTACGCTACTAGAAGCCTATCTATTAATAGCTATATTAAAGTCGTTATTTGCCCCACTGAACAGAACAGTACCCCTAGAGGGGGATAAGGCTAAGCGGAGCAAAAAGGGTTTTCCATGAGATGGGAAATTCAAACTATTAGCCCCACACGAGGTTTGTGAATAAGTGATTGTCTGATAATGAGCAAGGAATATCCGTCTTTCTGCAAGTAAATGGCGGTTGATAAAGGAACCCTCGATCATAATTTCCAAGATTATGAATACTACGCCTGACCCAGAAACTTATGATTGGTTGTAAAACACCGATTCTCCGTTGAGACTTAATTCTATCTTCATAGATTTCTCAAGATATTTTTTACTGAAGTTTTGTTATAGCATCTATAATCGCTTGGGTTTAGGTGGACGACTGGCATATAAAGTGCGTATATATCGCAAAAGCGCGTTCTGAACGATCTATAAAACAATTGATACGGTTTGATTCCTCAATCAATTAGTAGTACCTCTAGAGTCCACTTCTTCCCATACTACGAGTGAAAGGGAAAATGTAAAGACTACCATTAAAGCAAAATTTCAAGCAAGACTTACTATATCCATGTGAATTATGTCCCTATCTCTATGAAGGAATTATTCCATTATTGCTCATTAATAATAGTGGAATCAATCGGTGCGAGTCAAAAAGGGATTACGGCCAACACTATTGATGAAAAAGCCAATACCATAGGAATAAAATTCACAATAATATAACATTATATTATTAAAATTAATGTAAATATTAATGACATATAATCAATTATATTTATTATGTCATTAATATGTTCCATTGTTACGTTTTATATCATTCCTTAAGTCCCATAGGTTTGTTCCTTTAGAATTTGACCCATTTTCTCATTGAGTGAAGGGTACGAGAACGAATCTGCGATTTCCTTGGTTTTGTGCATCTGATCCAAGATCTCCTCGGTCTGCGGGTTCTTTTTCTTCTTGATTTCGATTCTTTAATTCAAATTTTTTTTTCATTTGATGGTCTAAAAAAATTCCATTTTT
>CM035150.1:67402465-67409965 GCA_020205605.1 Panax ginseng
AACAGGGAGATTCTGAAATAGCAGAGGCTTGGTTCGATCAAGCCGCTGCGTATTGGAAACAAGCTATGGCGCTTACTCCTGGTAATTATATTGAAGCGCATAATTGGTTTGAAGATCACGAGGCGTTCGAATAAAAGAAGACACCGCTTTTTATTATTTAGTTATTTAGGATTTATATATTTTTTATTTCTTATAATTAATTGTTTCTTGGCCCCATCACCAAATAACAAATAAAAGGGATCATTCCTCCGGAAGAACCAATCAAAAATTTCATTATATCCCTTCTAAGCATTCTATTTCATTTGGTAATTTGTAGGGATAAAGGATACACAAATAGAGTACAAAATATACTTCGTTCTTGTCTTTCTTTTAAAACTAAGAAAAGAGACCTTCGAATGATCTAAATATATAGATCAGGATATCTATTAGTAATGGCTAATGGCTGTTCGGGTGTTTTTAGTTACTATATTTTGATACTCAGTAGAATACAATTTCTTATTTTGAAGCGAAATGTCTAGAAAAAAGAAAAAATAGCGGTCGGGAAGGTTATAGTAGCCAAAGCCATTGGAATTTTTAGTCGCCGCCCTCCTAAACAAAGACTCTGTTGTCCTAGAGAGTTGAAGACTGAGGCGGCTTTATATAGTAAGGGTAATAGCAGAATATATGGCTGAGATATCAAACCTCAGAGAGTAAATATGTGGTCAGGAGAATATAGAGAGGAGGGAGAGAAATGTATTGATTGTATCGTTTCTTCTAAAATTCCCCCTTCTCCCACTTCTGTTGATCTTATGCTGTCTGAGCTTCGTTTTCTTTTCTTCTCTTATGTAATTTTAGAATCTTTCGAAAAGTCTTCTTTCTCTATGATGATTCTGATTCGACTAGGCTCACTAGGTGACTCCTGTATGCGGCATAGAACAAGACGTATAGCTATATCTTTTGGACGTGTTTATTTAATAAATACAACCCCTCTTATACACTTCATTATACACTTCACAATACGCATCGTATGCTACTGACTATGTTGGGAATCTTTTATGCTACTCATCCACGTTTGAAACCCATCTTAATGCCTGAAAGTTGGGTAGGATGGCCTTTCCGTAAGGATTATATTGCCCCAATTTTATGAAATACAAGATGCTCATTGAATGATTAGAAACTAATCTTTAGTTCTACAATTCCGGAGATTCAAGGTTACGCTCTAGATTAACGGTAGTAATTGAAGTCTCATTTGTATTATGGATAGGCTAACAACAAATTTACCTTTGAATATGTATATACGTATGAAGTAGTAACTTTATTTTTTGAGCGAGAGGAAAAAAAGAAAATAAAATCGAATTTATTTTTGTTACATACTTTGTATAATAAACTCTTTACCCATTTATAAAATAGATGGGGTATATCTCTAAAGACCGGGATGGATAAAAGTATGTAGTATGACTATTACTGAATATGTATGTCGGTCGATATTTCCAATAATTCAATCTTATTGTTCCTAGATATTCCATAGGAATAAATTGTTATTCCGTTCCTCCATAGAGAAACTTTGACGTGAGTAAAGCCAAAGCAACAATAGTATTTATATCATTCGTGGGTGCGGCTAATTTAATAAACTGAAGAATTCTTAGTTTACATATCCTAAGATCGAAGCGAGTTCCATTTCATATTTATTAACCTCAAACAATAGCTAATAGGTAATGAAAATTTTAATTTCATATTAATGGCGAAAAATAAGCCAATTTTTCGATTCATATTATTACAATGTTTTATTTTATGACTTATTTGTTTGTCGCTTTAAAAAACCTTTTGAATTTCCATTAGAAAGAGATTTCCCTAATGACAACGCTTTTAAGGTCGCCTAATATCCCTTTCTTTTCCAAATATTTTTACTGAATACGCTCTACAATGGAGCTCATAATGAAATTTTTTCTTGAGTCAATCTTCTTAGTCTTTATTAGCTCAAGCTCTTATTTTTTATTTTATGAACAGATTCATTTTATGTACGAATCGGCATTGATGCTTTATTACACTGCCTTTTTTATGAGATGACTCATAGACCTTACATATTGGATGGAATTCTAGATCATTGGTATTTTTCTCTCTCTTTCTTTCACCCTTCCATTTATCCACATCTTTGTTCTCTAGACTCCCCTTTTAGGAAGGATTGCAACAAAGGGGTAATTCGCCATTTTTAAATCGAATCTTTTTTGACTCGATTTAAAAATAGGAAAATTTCTATATAAAAGAAGAACAGGGGCAAGGTTATACAAAAAGAACTCTGTTCTTTTTTTTTTAGTCTATCTATAAGAGATTTCAAAATCATCACAAACCTCCCTTATCTTATATTCGGATCACTATTGGATTAGCAGAATTTGTTAAAACAAGAATATTTACCCAATCAACTTATAGGAATTTTCAATATCAAAATATATGGAATAACTGTTCCCATTACTATCCCTAACTAAAAAAGTTTCATCAGAGATGAAATTCTGAATGTCCTTGACGCCGAATAAATTCATCTATTGTATTTTCATACAAATAAGGGGCAAGAAAACTCTATGGAAAGATGGTGGTTCAATTCGATACTGTTTAAGAAAGAGTTCGAACACAGGTGTGGGCTAAGTAAATCAAATGTTTACATATGGATAATCTATTCCACAAAATGACGAATATAACTTGATATTAGACATATATTATGTACCACAAAATACTTAGTAACGATATAATAGGAAAACTTGATATTAATCAATCAAGTTATTGAAATTTCACGCTCATAATGAAAATTTATTGATATCTATGAGTTAAACTATTATATTTATTATATTATGTAATTTCAAAGATTATATGTCATATTAGGGGTAAACTATTATGTAAACCTATTATTTTAAATAATAAATATGTATATTATAATCTAAAATGGAACATTATATTTATTCTAATTGAATCAAATGTTTTAGTGAGTATATTTATTGATAATTGTTACAACTATGGGCTAGTTAATAGGTGGATTACTTCTGCAGCTATAGGTTTGCACTTTTACCCAATCTGGGAAGCGGAATCCGTTGACGAATGGTTATACAACGGTGGTCCTTATGAACTAATCGTTCTACACTTTTTACTTGGTGTAGCTTGTTACATGGGTCGTGAGTGGGAGCTTAGTTTAAAATGCAGGTATGCGACCTTGGATTCTTTGTGCATATTCGACTCTGCTTGCATTTCTTCTTCTTTGATTTTCTTAATCTACCCAATCGGTCGAGGAAGTTTTTCCGATGGTATGCCTCTAGGAATCTCTGGTACTTTCAATTTCATGATTGTATTCCAGTGAACACAACATCCTTATGCACCCATTTCACATGTTAGCGGCGTAATGAATGTATTCTTGACTCCCTATTCAAAGGCTATTTGGTAATAATTCTATTATTTGCATGGGCTTATCTTATATTCGATTTCTTATGTTTGTGCAAACATGATTAAACCTCACGTAACAAACATCTTGATTTGAATTAATTTATGAATATAATATTAGAATTTATATGATTAATACTACTTATTCAACAAATTGATTGATTGATATAAATTGATTTTACATTACGATAAATTGATGAAACAATAGCTTGATCTAATAATTTGCTTGTTGGTTGCAATAGCTATAACAAAATGGAGAAAATGGCTCCTTTTAATTGATTTACTATCATCAAAAAATCGTAAAATGTTACAAAATTGATATTAACGCATTCAAAATAAGTTCAAGACACATAAGGGCCTTAACCATCTATATTTTTGACCGAGAAGCAGGGCCTATCACAAGAATATTTTTTTTTAGTGGGCGATAGCTCACGAAAAGAAAGATTTTATCCTTTCTTTCATCTCGGAGAAATCCGATCAACAGAGCTAATTCAAAACCCTCCCAGAAAATAAGAACATGCTAAGAGGAGTAGGATCTTTAATGGATCTTTATCCTTCTTTTTGTACCCTCCCCTAGGTTATTAATCTTTGGGACACATATATCAAAAGTTCGATGTGTCATTTGAATGAAATAGATTTTTCGACTTCACATTAGTAATTGAGGTTACACAAACAAAAAACGGGTCGGAAGGAGAGATTTTTTAAGCTGGAAAGGGATTTTATCGGGGAAATTATGTTAAATTCATTTTGTATTGTACAACAAAGAAAGTCTTTGTGAAAGAACTCCGATGAGAAGAAAAAAGAAGGCGTTAAGAGACCCTCCTGGCCCAACCCTAGACACTCTAAGATCCTTTTTCAAACCTGC
Organism: Panax ginseng; assembly: GCA_020205605.1. NCBI lineage: Eukaryota > Viridiplantae > Streptophyta > Magnoliopsida > Apiales > Araliaceae > Panax > Panax ginseng. The sequence continues at coordinate 67,406,733 of CM035150.1, forward strand.
TCCCATTTCGAGTCAAAAGATAGATAAATAGACACATCCCGTTGCACTTATCGGGGGCGTTCGTAGTGACTGAGGGGGTCAAAGACCAAGAAGTGAGTTATTTATACCAAGCATTCTTCTCATAAACCTATAGCTTATATTGTATTCCAAAACCCAAACGACCCCCCACCCCCCCCCCCCTCGAATTTTTCTCGATTGTGAGACACAGCAAAATTCAATAAAAGTCCCCAAAATGCAAATAAAGAAAACAAAAAATTAGAGGGGGGTCGCACTTCTTGTTCTTGAATTTGAATGAAAAAAATTAAAATGAATAACCTAATTGAACTCACTCAAGAGACTACGTGGCACAGCAATTTGCACAAATAGGATCCAGGCGTATATCATATATGTGTGGACTTGTTGTGTATCAAGAACAAGAAAAATCATCTTTTAGGCCATGACCAATGCCCCAGTTGGTCTTATATATATGACCTGCTATCAGGAAAAGAATTGCAATAGCTAAATGATAAACCCCAATTTATTGCCTCCGCTCCGTCAATAATGCCTACTCCTTCAACCCATTCTAAAAAAATAGGGTTCCGTGTAATAAGTTTTTGATATTATTTATGTATCGGATTCCATTCGCCCCATGGTTGGGAACTAATTATTGGCTCTGTCTACAAAGATTTTGGATTTGTTCATAATGATCAAATTTTATCTGGTCTTGTTTCTACTTTTCCAGTCATTCTAGAGCCTTTTCTATTGATTCCTACAGATTGGATCAAAAACAATTCTTGAATGAGGTATTCGACTCCAGGGATGAATCGAAAAAAAAATATTTATTGGCTCTACCTCCTTTTTTTTATGAAGAGAATGAATCTTTTTATCGAAGGATCAGAAAAAAATGGGTCCGGATCTCCTGCGGGAATGATTTGGAAGATCCAAAACCAAAAATAGTGGTATTTGCTAGCAACAACATAATGGAGGCAAATGGAAAGGGATGGGTGGTCAGATAAGATAATACTTCATTCGACGATTGTACAAGGAAGACTTAAGGTAGGTTATAGACATAGGAGTGGGACTTCTTCTTTTTCCGACGGCAACAAAAAATCTTCGTCATATGTGGGCTTTTTAGAGTGTTTTATTGTTAAGTATAGTCATGATTTTTTCGATCAATCTGTCTATTCAGCAAATAAATAGCAGTTCTATCTATCAATATGTGTGGTCTTGGATATAAAGAAGGGCGTGAACTTTTTGTACGTCGTATGCCTACCTTTTTTGAAACCTTTCCGGTCGTTTTGGTAGATGGTGACGGAATTGTTAGAGCCGATGTTCCTTTTCGAAGGGCAAAATCGAAGTGTAGTGTCGAACAAGTAGGTGTAACTGTTGAGTTCTATTATAGTTGTACACGCAATCCCTAATTCAAATGGAAATGTACAACAATCCGGTGAATAAGATTTTCTTAACACAACATAAAAAAAATCCCCGAGCATTCCCGAAAATACTCATATATTTTTACGACGGGTTCCGTTCCGTATTTCATATGTATATAAATAAGTCTTTTACTAGTATTATATAATAAATGAGACCAAAAAGACGAAATGTTCGCTCCTATATCTTCCAAAAGGAAAAAAGATCTCTGAGAGTTGTTTCCTGAATCCGAAAGAGAGTACTTGGGTTCTCCCAATAACTAAAAAGTGTAGCATGCCTGAATCTAACTGGGGTTCGCGGTGGTGGAGGAACTGGATCAGAAAAAAGAGGGATTCTAGCCAATTGAAAGGATCTGTACTAAAAAAAAAGTAAGCATTATACCTCCTAGACAATAAAATATGTTAACATGAGGAGGAACGTATTTACTAGTTATATCATCCGCAATCGCCTGAATCTCGAGACGTTCTTCAAACCAATCATAGACTTTATTGAGAAAGGTGGGACTCCCCCTCCGAGAACCGTATATGAGACTTTCATCTCGTACGGCTCAAGTAAAACACCCAAATACTAGTTTGAACGGATTCCCGTGGGTTATTTTCTCAACGAATAAGAAATTGTAGGAATGAAATCTTGATATAATTCGAAAAAAGCAAATGACAAGTCCAAGGCAATAAAATATGAAAAATATTTATTTTTCATATTTCTAAGATTAATTCATCTATTGTATTTTCATACAAATAAGGGGCAAGAAAACTCTATGGAAAGATGGTGGTTCAATTCGATACTGTTTAAGAAAGAGTTCGAACACAGGTCTGGATTATTATATGATGATTTTTGAACTTTCCATATATAGAAAAGAAATAGAAAGAGATTGACTAGAAACGACATCTGTCCTTGCCCACACTAGAAAAACTCTCTTCGGATGAATTGTACAATCATTGGATTTATACTAACAAACAAAAAAAGAACAACTTAAACAACGAGTTTTTAAATAGAATTAAGGCTCTAGATATGGGATTTCTTTCTCTAGATATACTCGAAAAAAGTACTAGATTGTATAATGACACTAAAAAAGATTACTTGCCTAAAATATATGATCCCATTTTGAATGGGTCATATCATGGAACAATCAAAAAAAAAAATTTCACCTTCAATCAGAAATAAAATTTCGTTAGAAAATTTCATAGAGACAATGGAAATAAATAAGATTCATAATCTCCTTCTTCCTGATACCGATTACTAAGAGTTTAAATAGAAAATAGATCCATTTGATAAAAAAAAAGATTTTCAACAGAAATTAGTCATTTATTTACTTTAATCAGTAAATTTGATAGAGAATCAAGATCGGGTTTAAATTTGAAGGGCCCTTCCTTATTTTCATGCCCCAAACATCTGACTGCATTTTCTAACTGAAATGGAATATAACTACCGAAATTGCATTGTACATCCAGAATAGTCCTAAGAAGACATGATCCCAAGCCGATACTTGACACGTTCCCCCTCTTCCAGGTCCATCACAAGGAAAACGAAAACCAAGATTTGCTTTATCCGGTATCAAACGGGAACTACAATTATTGTTAACCAAGGAAAAAAATTCGTGGTAAAGACAAGATACGCTTGGACAAGAAAAACCCGTGCTCAAAATATGTCATTAATATGCTAACAGATAATGTACATTTTCAGGTTCACAAGCGGCTGAATATTTATTCCAGAAGGGCTTATTTGAATAAAAAGGTATTACAAAAAACGGGCAAACCCTTTTGGGTTGTCTCGGAAGACCTGGAAAGAGATGTTTTTATGTCAGCAACAGAATCCCAAGCTTA
>CM035150.1:67417465-67421303 GCA_020205605.1 Panax ginseng
TCCATAAATCGGTTATTAGCGCTTTATTCATTTTTATAAAATAGCAATAGTACATGAAGGAGCGTTTATCAATTTGAAAGAAATTATATTGAAAAGTAATCTATATTGAACTTCATGACGCGCCTATTTGTATTAGGGGTCCTGGATATGTAATCGCTCAAGATATCATCTCACCGCCTTATGTAGAAATTGTTGACAATACACAAGATATAGCTAGCTTGGCGGAACCAATTGATTTGTGTATTGGATTACAAATAGAGAGGAATCATGGATATCTTATAAAAACGCCAAATAACAACTTTCAAGATGGAAGTTATCCTATAGATCTTTGTATTCATGCCCGTTGAAACGCGAATCATAGTATTCATTCTTATGGAAATGGGAATGAGAAACAAGAGATACTCTTTCTTGAAATATGGACAAATGGAAGTTTAACTCCTAAAGAAGCACTAACTGAATATATTTGTTTGTGATCCAGGTACGATGGGAACATAGGTCACACTTTTTTGAATTCAAATAAAGTAAAGTAGGGCGGGCTTTTCATCATATGTTCATCCCCTTCATATTGAAGGAGGTTAGTTACTTAGAAAAATAACCAATCACAAGTTTCAGGTTGGGCGTAATATTCACAATTCTTTTCTGTAATTATTCTCATTACCTCTCGTGAGAAACCGATCCCACAAAGAAAAGAATTGTACAGTACAAAATAACATAAAAACAACATCAAATCATGTGATGAAGATAATCAAATCATGTGGTCGGACTCTATTATGGATTTCTGACCACATTCTCCATAGGGCCCTCTTATCTCTTCCTTCTCCGAAAAGAAGGGGCGCTTCTGGTTCTGTCGGTGCTTGAAACAATTTTGTCTTCTCCATATTACTATATCTCTAGAGTCAATAATTTTATATGAGGAACTCATGAACTCAATCACTTGTCGCCAATTACTCTTGATTTACGCTGAGGTCTATCCTGTAGAGGTACTCAAATTGGATCAGTGATCGATTTCTAGGTTTCATCGTAAACCTAATTGGTTATGGGGGGATAAGAGGATTAGCCGAATTGACTTCTTTTTTTGATAGACAAGTAATTGATGGAATTACAAATGGAGTTGGTGTTTTGAGTTTTTTTTTAGGCGAAAGTATCAAATCTGTAGGTGGGGGGCGCATCTCTTCTTATCTTTTCTCCTCCATCAGTTGATACCTCAACTGATGGAGGAAAGGTTCCTTTTTTTGAGGGTACTCACGAGCAGATCCGGTGGAGGCGGGGTGGGGCACAGTAGGCTCGAGAGGATTAGAGCACGTGGCTACGAACCATGGTGTCGGGGTTCAATCCTCCTCGCCCTGGCCCTACCCCCAAAGGGAAGGGCCTTTCCCTCTGGGGGTAGGAAAATCATGATCGGGATAGCGGACCAAAAGCTATGGAACTTGGGTGTGGGTCATCCGAGATCTATAAATCCTCTTTTTCGTAGTTGTAGAAGCGGTTTTTGTTGGAATCCTTTTTTCATCATTTTAAGGAATTGGTTAGTCGTCCAGTAACAAGTAAGATAAGAGTAGTAAATCATATTCGATGATCCTTCCGTCCCAGGACATATCCATTCTATCAGAGTAAAGGTTACTTTTGTAAATAACGTTCTGCTTAAAGGCCTAATATTGGATAGAATGTGATTCTTGTTTCTTTTCTGATTTTGCACCTATTAACAAATTACTATGAATAAAAAAACAAACTTTTGAAAGGATCCGGAATAGAGTTATATACATTCTCATTATGAGAAGGGGTCATTTGAGCGTATCTAAATAGAGACTATGTTTACATATGGATCCCTACGTCGTTACATTACATTTAAGGAAATTCCTTAAAATAATCATCGAATATGATTTACTACTCTTATCTTACTTGTTACTGGACGACTAACCAATTCCTTAAAATGATGAAAAAAGGATTCCAACAAAAACTGCTTCTACAACTACGAAAAAGAGGATTTATAGATCTCGGATGACCCACACCCAAGTTTCATAGCTTTTGGTCCGCTATCCCGATCATGATTTTCCTACCCCCAGAGGGAAAGGCTCTTCCCTTTTGGGCCGGTTGTGGGCGAGGAAGGATTCGAACCCCCGACACCGTGGTTCGTAGTCACGTGCTCCAATCCTCTGAGCTACAGGCCCCACCCCATCTCCACTGGATCTGTTCCCAAGAGTACCCTCAAAAAAAGGAACCTTTCCTCTCCCTAGCCATTTCGGTTAAGGAAGAAGTAGAAAAAAATCTCGGATTTAGATTTATTCAATCAATAATAAGTAGAATAAAAAAAAATTTATTCCTTGTTTATTACGTGTTAGTAAAGTTCCAAACGAAAAGTCACTTGGATTGAAGGAAATGCCAGAATTTTACATTTCTAGGATCAACCAACTGGGGTTATGTCGTTATAAAATATTAGATTCTATAGAAGCAATCAATGATAAATAGATATGAATAGGGCGCAAAAAAAGGGGGGGAACCGGAAAAACAAATTCCAAGGAATCAATAAAATGGAAAAGAATATTAGCAGAGTTTTTTTGATTCGATTTAAAAATAGGAAAATTTAGCATAAAAACATTCCTCCTAGAGTAGCTGTTAATACGAATAAGAGAAACTCTGTTATAGCCATTTCTGTACATTCAATGTACTATACGGATAGAGGAATACATAGAGTACTTATTACTTCTTGGGTTGTAATTGCTATCTTATTAGGCTCAAACTATAGTCGTTTCTAACTCCATTAAACCATCCCGAAATTTAAGGGTCGAATTTCTTCGAATATGTACTTGAATTCATTCGAGATGTGAGTAAAACTCAAATTGGAGAAGAATATGGCTTCGAAAGTAGCTGCTTTAGCTTCAGCCACTCGAATTTTCGATATTCCTTTTTATTTCTCATCAAACGAATGGCATCTTCTTCTAGAAATCCTAGCTATTCTTAGCATGATATTGGGGAATCACATCACGCCCTTCTTTATCTCTAAAGATAGGATGTCCTAACCATCCAACCGCTATTCCATCCCCAAGTATCCATTGAACCCGCTCCCGAATAATCCCCTTTTCCGGATTATTGCCGATGTAATCATAAAAAGCTAATTTTTCTTGAATTTTAGACCAAGCTTACGATAAACTTTGATTTTCGCCAGCCCAAAGACTAACTCTTCGATATATCTCTTCTTTGGAAGTTCCCCGATCCCATTGATAACGAGTAGGCTTGAAAGCGAAGGAAGGTGGAATGCCAACAGCGCCTCTATTATTGAATTCACCCGCAAGCAAGACCCATTTTTGGAACGTCTAGTGCCAAAGTCACCGAATGGGTAAATCGCCAATCCGTTTTCTTTAAATCACTAGAAACAAAGATAATTGAATCATTTCGTTTTATGATTAGGGTCGTAAACCGCCCAAGGGTTGAGCCCTTGGATTTGACGGCACGACTTAAAAAGCCACCTACAGACGCTTTTACGCCCAATCATTCCGGATAACGCTTGCATCCTCTCAGATATCAAGTTCTTTGTACGAGTTAGCCGATGCTTATTCCCTGGATACCGCCATTTCTTCTTCTCCTGGAAAGAAGTTCACGCGACCCGTGGGCCTTCTACCTCCACGCATTGGCATTGCTGTTCAGCTTTAGCCCATTGCGAAAAATTCCCCCTTCTTGCCTCCGTAGGAGTCTGCAGCCGTGTCTCAGTCCCAGTGTGGCTGATCATCCTCTCAGACCAGCTACTAATCATCGCCTTGGTTAGCTATTGCCTCACCAACTAGCTAATCAGACGTGAGCCCCTCCTCGGGCGGATTCCTCCTTTTGCTCCTCAGCCTACGAAGTG